>DWEI01002546.1:0-14164 GCA_018245875.1 Mysoria ambigua | reverse complement strand
TTGCAACTAATACGACCAACGAGGCAATACACAAATCTACTACATAGAATGTTCGTCAGTTCTAAACAGTGATTGATATTGCAGATAATGCTAGCACTTCATGTTCGGACGAAGATCTTGAGAATGCTGGTGATTTTTACCAAAATATTGACAAGAAAGAGAACAGCGGTATGTCGCTGCAAGCGGATAGAAGATGATGTAAGTGGACTCTCTTTACGTTCGGGCTTGCCACCATTTGCCTTCTCTCCGCGAATGTACAGCAGTACTGGTATAAAAATAAGAAAGTGCTAATAAACTAACTTCTTTGTTAACCTGGCAATAACTGCTTTGTTTTAAAAAAAATAGAGAAACTGGTTGCGATAAACGTCACGATTTTTAAGAATTAAAAACTGTTTTTAACATTGACATAACACAAAAAGTGTGATTCAGCACGTAACGAATACATTTTCGATTTAATTTAGATATGATATAACAGTGAATGTTTATTCAAATTTATGTAATATTTAATGTGACGTTCTAAAAGGATAAATGTTTTATTTACCGATAAATCTATAAGTTACATTTATATTATGTACGAAGGATATACTTTTGCAGATGATCTTGAAGGTGAAATAATATATATAAAAGTTATTCATGTAATTATAGTGTATTTTGTACTAAATGTATGAATATGTGATGTTATTACGTATCCTTTTATAAACAAGAAACAGTTGCTATTGTGAACACGTTCTATATAATATTTTAAGAGGAACTATAATGTAATGTAGAAAACTATACGATTATTTTAGAGCTATTCTAAGCTTGTACGTAACTTCACCCCTGAATCCCCGAAGGGGTTGGCGGTGGAATGCAGAACATTTCCACGATTCACCAGTTCAGTATACGTTCCACTATGGAATAGGTGGTGAGACTATTGCCATGCATCGGGCACATATCCAGACTCCGAACCACTACCCGAAAATGTAATTAAAAAAAATTGTAGTGTACGACCCGGTATTGGAACCCGGGACCTCCCGATCGGCAGTCGAACTTGCAATCAACACGAACAACGAGGCAGTTTTTTTTCTAAGCTTATTATTGTAAAAATATGTATTTTATACTATGTATTTCAAAAACGCATTAACATTATCCTTAATATACACCGAAAAAAAACAAAAGTATTCCTTTTGTAGGTCATGTCTGTAAATTAATTATTTAAGTTATATGTAATCAATTGATGTTTCACGAGAATTATTTCTGAGGTTCATTATATTAAACAACATAAAGTCAATATGGGATCTATCTGAAAAAAATCAAACTGACTGTCTCAAACAAATTTACATAAACGAATGGGAATTTGGGAAACGAAGGTTGCAACACTATCAATGAGTATTTTGTTTTTTATTAACATATTAATTACACACAATGTTATCGTAGTATAGTGTCAGGTATTTAATTACGATGTCTCGACGAATACCAACAAAATCGAAAATTAAAGTTACAGATAGGTCTGTTTTTCATTTACAAGATAAAAACGCAGATGCAAACGAGCTCTCCATCGGTCTTATAAAATCCGCCAAACGCACCGGCCAACTGAGTTTGTGCAATAGGGGTCTCGGATCAGGTGAGTTTCTAATAAAAGTAAATTTTGAAACGAGGAAATAGCGTTCCAGTACTTTCATTTCAGTAACGCTTAGAAAAGTCAACGCAACAGTGTTAAAATTGATGTTACGTCGCAGTACCGGAAAATGTATGGAAGATTGACGAACTCGTTATGGAAGAGTCGAAGGAGGTGGATTTCACCAAATCTAGTCCCAATAATTGGTGGAATTCTGAGCCGCTCAAGATGTTGGACCTGAGTTCGAACGCTATAGCCTCTATATCGCCTGATGTCAAGTATTTACAGCTACTCGTCACGTTCAAGGTGAGCCGCGGCGGGGAATCTGAATTATCGCTCATTATATAAACAGTCATAATGTATAGACTTTTTTCATTATGTACCCTTCGTTGCAATATAGTAATTTTTGTGACTCAATTATGTCTTAGAATAATTTAAAACAAAAATGTACCATTATTTTCCTTCTACCATTCTTTTCCTTCGAAATTTATGGATTATTAATATATCACCTTTATCTACTCATGTCACGAATTCTCATTTCTGATATGTCATATGTAGGTACCTGCTATTGTTTTTTTTCGTTAATTCTATGTTGAACTGCCCCATTGGTCGTGTTGGTTGCAAGTATGACTGCCGATCGGGAGGTCCCTGGTCCGATTCCCGGGTCGGACACCACAAAATTTTTCTATTTTAGAATGTCTAGTGTTGTTTGGGAGTTTGGATATGTGCCCGGTGTGTGTAAATAGGCTCGCTATCTATTCCATAGTGGGATGTAAACTTAAATTTGATAGTGTTCTGTATTCTTCTGCCTACCTTTTCAGGGGTTACAGGTGTAAAATTATGTTTTCAAATTATCATTTATACATTAGTCATATTTTTTATGTAGCCATTTTTACTTTTTCAGCTCCATGATAATGCATTGACAAACCTACCAGCAGAGTTTGGTGAACTAAAAACTCTGTCCAATTTAACATTAGATCGGAATAAGTTGACCGTGTTACCGAAGGAATTCTATAAGCTGACTGAGCTGAGGTGGCTCAGCATTTCCCACAATCAGCTTGAAAAGATTGAACCTGACTTTGGAGATTTGGTGATGCTAACTTTTTTGGTATGATCATATTATAATTATTAGATACTTTTTCAGCTCTTAAAGATTTATTATTATTATTATTGATTAGATACTTTATTTAAACAATTGTTGGAAAAACATGTTCTTCATTATACAAAGGAGCAAATATAACAGTAACTAGGCAATTTCGCATTTTAAATGAAAACAATCAAATGAAATTTCATAATAGCTAATACCTATGTTGCATGCATGAAATACATAACTAGTTAATAGGCATCTCTACCAGATATGTGTTATTTATAGTTGAAAGCTATTTTGCAATGTTTCACAGTGTATCATCAAAATATACAATGCAACATTGCAAAACAAGTTTATTATACATGTTTAAGCAAACAAGGTTGAGTTGAAAAAATCTAGCTCTCAGAAAGAATAATTATGCTGTCTTCACATATAATATAATAGATGTTCACAAATTTATTAATATTGTGCATCTACATGCTTGGATAAACTTGGCCTCCAGTAACAGTATTGTGTTACATACTCCTGTTTACTTTGACTTGACTGACTCGAGGAGTATATGTCTTCAGATTGTGTTTCCGTGTTAGCAGATGTGTTTTTTCATGGAGTTAATGCATGATTAGCGTAATAGTGGAAACCCACTACAAATTAATCATTAAACATTTTAATGTTTTAACTTAATATGATGTGAGAGTATTAAGTAAACACTTGATAATCTCAACATATATTAATTTAAAATGTCACTACTTCATTTCTGGCTCATACTTTCATTTAATTTTGTTTCAACAATTCATGAATAAAAAACATTTTATTTGATGGACTTTTTAGTATAGTCCAATATGTACCCAGATTTTGTACTGTAACTGTAATAATATTAGTCAATTATTTAAGGATATATACTGTTCTCCCTTCATCTCTGACTCCTTGTAATTCTCTTTTGCACCACTCCTTTCTTTTGTCTCTCTTCAAATATTCCCTGAAAATGAGCAAAAGTTGACTAAATCCCCATGCTTGGAATATGTTCCTATCATACTATCATGGCCAGATGAGGTAACATTATTGAAGTGTACCCCTTTATTTTAATGTTTATACTTCACTGATAATATGCCATTGTAAATTTAAAGATGTAATGTTTTGTTCCAGGACTTGTCAAACAACAAACTCACGGAGCTGCCACCTGGCATGGGCTACCTGGTGCGGCTGGTTGAATTAAACTTATCTCACAACAGCCTCATTGAACTACCCCCAGATATAGTCAATCTAAGAGGTAGACTTTTCTATCAATCTGTTGATTAAAATTTGTGAATATGAATAATGTTTGAATCAGATGGTTAATTTAAAAATCATTGCTTGTTCAAATTGATTCTATCTATATAATGAATGTAAAATCTCACTTGTAAACCTGAAGAGGTAGGCTGAGGAGTTCCCTCTCATGGTTTAAAAGTTATGTTTACATTCAACTATGGAATAAGTGCTAAAACCTATAGCCATACATTTGGTGTAAATCTAGGCTCCGAGCTACTGCAAGAAATATTTACTACATGATATGTTTATTAATAGTTTTCAGTATTCATTTTTGTATCACGTCATTTTCATTTATATATGCCTATAGTGTATAATAACTGATTTAATGTACATAGCAGACCATTTAATAACATAATTAATAGCAATTTAATGCTTTCTAGACTTAAAAAAGCTCAATATATCTAACAACAATTTGAAAAAGCTACCGGCTATGGGTGAGTTGAGGAAAATGGAAGTTTTAGATGCCAATCATAATGACATTGAAGAGTTACCAGATTTCTATGGATGTACAGCTCTAAAGGAGATTTATTTAGCTAATAACTATATTAAGGTATTATTGTTTAACACATTTTGAAAGCCGTTTAGTGTAATATAAATCTTGAGTTTGCTTGAATTATATTATATAAACAAGTCCTTTAAATGCAGCTTAGTAAAAGACAGATATAATATTATATCTTATAACATAACCTTAATTTATATCATATATATATTACTAACTATAATTGTTTTCTGTTAGTGTTTATAAAAGTGCTTGTATTTGGTAACAGAACTGTAATTTATAATGATTTAATTATATTGATAAATATTTAATTTATAGGAAATTACCGAAGAATTTTGTGATCAGATGCAACATCTCAATATATTAAATATTAGAGACAACAAGTTGGAATTGCTCCCGGAAAACATATCACTCCTTCAGACACTGAAGAGACTCGACTTGACCAACAATAGTTTAAATAAGTGAGTTTACATTATACTTTTGTAGTGAACGGAATAGGATTGTTTGTTCAAGACGGGTTTTATCTTCAGTATGAAGTTTTACGTATTGACAAAACCATTCAGTAGCCTTCGTAGAAAATTGATTATTATTCCTACATTGTCACACCTAGTCTCTCATGGAGTAGGCAGGGTAAACCAGGAGGCTGATAAATATGTACATATAGGTCTGACTTGCTTCTTTTACCTCATCTCTCTATTCATATGTCATAGTTTTTTTGAAGAATTACATGGAACAATTTTTTAATGTGGACTCTAGAGTGGCAAAATTGCCAAATGCTGGCATGACTGTTCATTATTACGTCATTCCTGTTACATTAATACTCTCACAACACAGGTCTGTCTCATAGTGTGCTGTTAAATTGATATAAATGGCTGGAGGGAAAAAGAGGTCAGAATTAAATTAATCTCTCCGATTCACCATGCTATTTTTAAACTTTGCATCATGTGGTGTATTCACCTACTGTTCTCATTTTGTTTTTTATTTTGCAATTGCAAATCTGGCCTATTGAATTTGCCGTCTAACACAACAAAATTTAATGGTCCTTGGGCATAGTTATCAGAAAATAATTTATTTAGGTAATGATTAAGAATGCAAGGGAATAAACAATAATAACACTTTGTATGAGGCATAGTAATTAATATACAATTTAATTACAATGAATATTTATGTTATTGTGGCCGTAAGTACACCCTATTTACACTTTTTACATAACATCACACAGGTATTTCCTAAAAGGGCTAGGCTGATGTGTACGTTCACTTGTCACCAGTTAGTATGTTATATGTTCCATGGACTCATTTTCTCAATTTGTTTTATTACAGTTTTATATCATTATTTATTTATTTTAATTAAGCTGGTAAAACACATTGTAGGTTACCACGCAACCTCGGGTTATTGTCACAATTACAAAGCATCAGTATGGAGGGCAACAGATTATCTTTTGTACGACAGGATATAATTAAAGGGGGAACAGGCAGGATGATGAAGTTTCTGCGGGACCGCATCAACGAGGAGGTCGCCAACGAGACCCGGGAGACCGATTTAGGATGGCCCGATAAGTGAGTTTGATCTATATAGTATTAGATTATATATGAAAATAGCTGTTAGATTTTGTGCATAATTTTTATAATCAGGGAAAAGAGAAGAAAAAAAGTACTATATACTTTTTTGTTCATACTTACTTGCTTTTGTGTCGATAACCGTCTTTGTATGTTACCAAGTATCATACATTGTGCCAGAAGTTCACAAAGCATATTCCGTGGCCTAGTTTACTATTTGAATGTTAGTATAGATCCACTTGTGATTGTGATGGAGGTACGCACGGCGGCAGGTACACGCTGCAGAAGAGCCAGGCGCTGGTGCTGGCGGCGCGCGGGCTGGCGCGCGTGCCCGACGACGTGTTCGCGGCCGCCGCCGCCGCGCCCGTGCACGTGGTCGACCTGTCCAGGAACCGGCTGCCGGCCGTGCCCCCCGGGTGAGCGCGCCCTGCCGCTGGGCCCGTTAACGTGACTGGGGAAAAGTGCGAGTATTGCACTCCTCTGCATACCACTTGATAAAATATGGGTGTGATTTTGTTGTACAACTTTAGAAATGTGCGGTGTATCCGAACGCCACTAGCTAATAATTATGGCAACATTGATACCAATAAGAACAAATGTCCCTCCGCGCGCGAACAGTTGTTTGACAACTTCACTTTTAATCACTCGATGTAAAAGTACTTACATATTTTGTTGTGCATGGTTAATGAATACTTTTAATTATCGCTGCGACAAGTGGTAAATATGCAAAGTGTAGTAGTGTTGGTGTGCCACAGCATCGCCTTTCAATATTGTGACAAATCATATAGGCCAGGTACTATAGTGTCTGTAGGACGCCCTCCGAATACTTGGACCTTGGAAAAGTGGTCGGTAGAGAGTGGATGAGATCTGCGGACGATCGGGTGCTGGGACACACCTGATGAGTAGCTTTGGTTCGAGCCTCATGTGTTCATGATGGTTTAATAATATGTAAAACATTTTTCAGTCTTTTGTTTCTATTATACTAACATGTGTATAATAATAGACTTTGTGTGTGCTTGGGAACCTATGCAGTTTAAGGAACAGCTAGTTTATTTTTGGTCACGCAGTGTTTGCCGCGTCAGGGAGACGCTCTCCCAGCTGATACTGTCCTCCAATTGTATCGAGAATATTCCACCGGAGATCGGCAGCTGCAAGCACTTGCAGTATTTGGACTTGGGCAAGAACTGCCTCGTGGACTTGCCCATGGAGCTCGGGGACTTGAAGAATTTGCGAGAACTTGTAATAAGTAACAATAGGTCTGAGTTTTTTATTAATGATTTTTATGCGCTTGCTTAATTTAAATAACCCAATTTAGTCTATCTTAATCAAGACTTAGTCCAATATGAGTGTGATGAGGTGACTTTAAAGAATTAATTTTTGATGGAAAATAAGGTAAAATAGTAATTTTAATTCTTGTTCGACTATAATGATCATAATTTTACGTGATAAAAATTCATAGAGCATTTAGAAATAACATAAAGTACGTTTGATTCTCCGCCTGCAATTGACTTGCCGTGACGCCAATAATAATGGTATAATGTCTTTTATGGACTATGTAAATACAAAAAAATGTGGTCGTTAACAAACGTTAGTATCGTATATTGGAGCAGGTTCACGAAGATCCCGCGCTGCGTGTACGACATGGAGCAGCTGGAGATCCTGCTGGCGGCCGACAACCGGGTGGCCGAGATCAACGTGTCGTCGGACGCGCTGGCGCGCCTGCGCCGCCTGGCCGTGCTGGACCTGGCCAACAACAGCATCGCCGCCGTGCCGCCCGAGCTCGGCCGCTTCACGCACCTGCGGTGACCCACCTCTCGCCGTCTGATCCTTAATCAGTTATGTTGTTGTATGAATGACTGACTTTTCACGTGTATACCGCGGTTCTCAGGTCCTTGGAGTTGATGGGCAACTGCTTCCGCCAGCCGCGCCACGCGATACTGGCGAAGGGCACCGCCTCCGTTCTCTCTTACCTGAGAGATCGTATTCCCACTTAGACGCCATTAGCTTGGATTTGTCGCCGAGGATCTAGTCAGGCCGGACTCCAAATTCTCCATAGGTATGTTAATATGTATTGAGCCTACTATTTCTATATTGAGAAATTTGATCTACATCAACATTTACCATTAAATAAGTGGATTGAAATGAATTGAATATATGAAAAAATATATGAGTAAGTATGCATATTTTTTATGGAGTTAATGCTTGTGGCTCAATTTTGTATTGGAATTTATGTACTGCAACATTCTATATGTAGGGGTACATTATGTACATAGTCTGAATCATTGACCAGTTGCAATGAAATAAAAAATTCTGTTGAAGCTCTATCTATGGGTTTCCAATAACTATGCCAGAATTAAGCCATCTTGTGATGTACTTTATTGTATGGAGATGTAATTTATGAGATATAATAATTCAGAGAACGATTGTGATGTGTACTAATGTGTATGTCATATTACATATCTTATTTTCTTAAATAATTTCAATGTTGCTCGAAAACTTAAAATGTTTATAGTGCTTAAATATGGTTACCATGCCCAAAAATAATGAAACAGTTATTACGAATGATGTTATAAATGGATGTTGCTATCATAATTGTATGTTAGATTTCATACAATCATGTTGCAAACATGATATAAGATACATAATTGTTGTATTTTGTCGTGTGGAATACGTGTACTAATATATATATATATATGTGTGTAATGAAATGTAATGCAAAATTTATTAAATCAGGTTACCCAATAGAGGCTCTAATATTTGATGTAATGTTCAATTAATTAATGATATTTGATTGATGTATTGTATAAATGTTGTTGAATGATGAGTTTGAATGTTGTGCAATATTAATATTTTGGTCTATGTGAGTGATATAAGAAATTGGTATATTAAATTGATAATAAGGAAGTATAGTATAGAATTAATTAAAACATATCCGGCCTGCGAAGAACTCGTGTACAATATGCCATATCTTAAGCATGCTGTGCTCTTTGACATTTGAGACCGTTGTAGCTAAAGGCTTAGGTACTACAGTACATTTTAAAATGCAGTATTTCCAAATGAAACAATATGATTTTTTTGTATTGCCTCTGGTGCAAGGCATTTTGACATGCAACGAAACAGCATTTTGGTTAGTATAAAATAGTTGATTGCTAATTAGAAATCTTTTGTGAACAGAAATGAAAGTAAGCAAATTAAAAAGACAAATACTCGAGGGGGATGGCAACTGAGTTATTTTGTCTCTTACAGTCTCAACTGCACTGTGATGTCACCAAATGAATCAGTGATGCGTGTTTTGATTTATGATGATTGGATGATTTTCCTAAACAGTGTTATAATACCACAAGAAAGTGCATATCACAAAATACAATATTATCTTAGTTTGGTCCGCTAGAATAAGAAGTTATGGAGATCACGTGTTATTATTGGTAGCAATATTTATGGAATCTCGTTTGCCAGTCCATGATGATATGTGCGACGCTTGTAAAATACCTTGAACGTGTATGTGAATAACTTAGAACATATGGGTTCATGATCCGTTCAGCGTCCAGGCAAAGAATTCTCTCGTCCAGTCTGTGTCGACCACGAGATTACCAACATTGATTTACCTGTGTACCTGATACAGATAACCACCGCCATCTTGTTTTGTTTTCGATTGTTATTTTTTGTAATTATTTTATTTCGTTGTTCACTGATTATTGTGTAGAGCTGATTGTTATTATAACTATAAGGATGGACTCGTCCGTTATAAACTAACAGATGGAATGGTCTAATAAACAAATATATAACATTATTTCTATTAATATATTTTTATTAAATCTCGCTCGAACGTGTGCCGCGTCCGGCGAACGTTGCCAAATAGCGCCAATATAACATCGCGTTACTTATGAATCGCTATTTTTCGACGTCTTTTCGATTGTTTATTTAATTATGTAACCACTGTTAGATGTGCCCTGTATTCTGGCACTGTGTGATGAGCCTTAATGTTATATTAAATTATAAATCAATTGAATGTAAAACGATGTTATATTCATATACACAAAATACTCGACCAGCCTTTAAAATGATAATTGGCAATTAAAGGCTGTGGCTTTTGAAGTCGTTAGTATGTATTATAAATAAATTATGCCTTTTATACTCTACATTCTGTCTGCTCGAGGGATAACTTGAAAGCTAAATAAAATAAAATGACTTGACGCCCAATTTGGAATATATATATTAAAAGTTTTTAGATAATCTTCACTCATAACATAAATTCAATTGGTCTAACTTATCTATAAGTTCAAAAATGTTTTACAGCAATTGTGATAAATTATCCCTATAATTAGATGATACATTTATAAAATTATCTTTGATTAGGTACACTGTAGCATTTTTCTGTTCAGAGATTTTGGCGCAATTATGCATCACACTTTTGTTATTCGTTTTTTTTGGAATAATTTAAAGAACTACAATTGAAATATTTGTCTTTCACGTTATCCTGGGCTTTATATAAGGGAAATACACTTGTAACATATCCCGCTCATGCCAATCAAAGTATTATAATATTTAAATTACTTATAATGATATACTAATACATTAATTCCATGGTATAAATGTGTGCCGTGTGCCTTGACGAAAAAGTAACAAATCTCGTATGTTGCCTGTGCAAATAAATCACTTTACGATTATTTTTCCAAGCTTTTATCAGCTTCATTAGTTCTTAAAAATAATATGACATTTCAATTGATAGTTTATATAAAAACAATAATTTAATATATGCTTGGTTTTACTTCGTAATGTAAATGTATTAGGTTTAAATAAATTGCATTAATATTTCATTTAAAAAGAAATGTATGTAATTTTAATTCATCATATTTATTTTAAAGGATTGTCCCTAGTAACTGATTGTTATTGCAGTTACCCTATTGCAGTGACCATGTTATAGAAATTTTGATTTTTTGTTCCTATACAAATATTTATAGAAGGATATTATATTATATTGTCTAAATGACAGAACGTAAATGCACGCGGAAGTATTGGCGTATGTAAAACAAAATCCAAAGTATTACTGTATGTACCTGAAGAGTTATTGGGCGCAGCTTTCGGCAGCTTCTGAGCTAAACGCGCGTGTGATTTTACAGTCGTGTATTTGCCATTTTTGTCACTTTCATTAGTCATATATGTGTGATAAAATTCAAGTGTTTTGTTTAAATATATTCGTAAGCGCACAAAATGTGATTTTCCATTGTGTTATTGTAATTTATTGAAATATAAGCTTTAAAACAAATGTTTTGTGTTGTTATTGATATTAGTCCTATGACATTATTTAAATGGGAGTACAATAATTTGCAATAGGCTCCTCCTCTATTTCAGTGGGATGTAAATCATACCTGGAGAATGTTAGGACTGTACTACCCTCTACATACCCGCCGCGGGCAAATAGACGGGATGTTGTCGTTTGCGTTATTAATATTGGAGTGTTAATAATAGGGAAATTCAGAATGTTAATTTCATACGTAACATTACGCCTGTAATCCTCGAATACGTAAGCAAATGAGTGTAATACAAGTTCCCACGTTTCAACGGTTACGTTTACCTACCACTATGTAATAGGTGGTGAGCCTATTGCCATGCATCGGGCACGTATCCGACAACGAATATCTAAATTAAAGAAATCCTGTGGTGCCTTGTGCTTGAAACGATCCTCCTTGAGACGATCCAACGAGTCGCGCTGGCATTAAACACGAACAACGAGGCGAGGGATACTATATTAATAAACCATTTTAGCGGCAAATATAACGGCAGTTCTCAATTCTCTTTGATAGGTATGGGTTTTTCATTGTTTAAAATTTACTATTGCATTATAGTTATTACCAAGTTTTTTTGAAAATTTCTTATTAATTTAAGGTCAAGTCCCTTAGTTCATTTTCAATAATATTGTTAACATTTTTGTCTTTGTTCCGTTGCGCTCGGTTGGTTTCTCTGGATCAGAAGGTTTAACGGCTTTATCAAATGGTTTAGGGGCTCTGGCTCAGAAGGTTGGTCGACTTTATATGTATGTATGTTATATATTACTGTTTTACTATATTCAACTGTAATCATAATAATATTTGAAATGAAGATACAGCAACAATATAATTTTAATATAATACATATTTTTGTTATTTCATGCAAATTTAACTGGTAGTGAGAATGTTACGCGGGAAACTATTGTTCATTGATCATGAATGAAGCAAAAAATTAAATAATGTTACAACTTCCTCAAGAATAAAACTATATGCAGAAATAATGAATTGATACAATACCAATGTTGGTGTTGTGACCAATTGAGTACTTTGAAATACGATATTTGCATTACAATAGAGTGGTTGGATACGACAATGAATTAAACAGCAGATTACCTTTTGAGTCACAATACTGTCTGTAGGGCGGCTGATAATATAAGCTATAATAAGGTATGTCAGGAATATGGTTACTATAAAAGTATGCAATATTGTTTTACTGTATAAACATAAAAAAACATTCGAAGGTGATAGAATGTTCGATAAAGATGCTCTTACATCCACTAATACGTAGTAATATGTATACTTAAGTTTTGAATGCATGATTTGCAGTATTTGAACGAACATTTTTTGTTTATTTATCAGTAGGTTTGCGTTTAACTACTATCGCGCCAGGGGGAGACCGAGATGCAGCCTACGATGTAGCCCGCGTGCTTACAGAGTGCTTGTCACTCTTGTCTTGAATAATTCCAGGTGGTACGAATCGGGAAAAACAGAAGCCGGCAAGGTATTCCACTCTTACAATGCATGTAAATCTATAAATGTATGAATAATGTTTTATTATATTATTAATATTTGCACGCAATATTTAAAAATGTTTTTTTTTGTTTAAGGAGAGTAGTAAACGAGCTAAAAATTAATACGTAGTTTCAGAAGTGGCTGTTGCTGATATCAAAGGTGCAGCAGTAGCAACCGTAGAATAAATAGTATTGCCTAACCGCTTTTGTGACATCCATTTTACCTTCCATCCCATGTGTCCATGACTACAAAAGACAATATATTATTATTCAACAATCATTTTCCCGTCTGTCTTGTCTTCTCTTCAATCACTCCTTCCGTCCCGACTGATATCCTCAGCTGTAAGCCAATTTACGTTGATGCAACTTCGGGGCCCATGATTACGAAACAACAGCGAATATAAATTGGCAGTTATGTAAATTAATAAGCTGTCGCCCGTTGTTTACAGTCGCATAATGCGAGCCCGCATGGCGGCCGTTACGAAACGTGCGGTTAGGATGTTTAACGTTAGCATTATCGGTTTCACTATCGTTTGTCGCCGACTCGTCACTATTGTAAATTGTGTTCTGTAAAACCATAATAACTGCAAGGTCGCAGCGGAGCGTGGTGGGGGCCGGCACATGACCGCTGCAGTCCAAACGCTTTCAGTATCACTGGCCCGACTACGCGAAGGATCAGCCCAGTCGAGTGTAGTACGATAATTTTTTGTATCATCGTATTTAATTTTTCCGTAACTTCATTCGCTATGAACTCTGAATGACGACAGTTGGTTTATTTATTCAACTGTGCATTATACAATGAATCTGTAACGGATTGCGTAATTGTTTGAGCAGTTTTGAGGATGAGGATCCTCCAGACACTCGCGAGGAGCGCGATGGCATGGAAGTGACAATATTTGTGCGTTAGTTCGGAACCTAACAATTTATATGCTATTTAAATGTCTTAGTTATCATGATGTGCTTTTAATATCTATTAATGAGAATTTACTGTGAATCTTTTGGAAGTTGAAGACTACAAACTTTGAGGATGTGGACTTGTGGAATAGATATTATGCGTCATCCAACAATCTTCATGGTTTTATCGATGTTTGTACTAAAAGCAAGTAAGTGCCTAGACGTGGAGTAATTGGAAATAATTGTTCTTTAACTTTGTCACTTAATTGACCTACTAATAATAGCTTAATTAGGTACCTTATTAACTAAGGTACGTTAAGTGGTATGTATTTATTTTGCTGTACGCCCGATCAGCTCCTTATATTGTGTTAAACGTAACTTCACGCCTGTAATCCCCGAAGGGGTAGGCAGAGGAATGCAGAACATTCCCACGATTCTCCGGTTA
>DWEI01002545.1:0-14166 GCA_018245875.1 Mysoria ambigua | reverse complement strand
CTTTATACCTTTACAAGTGCATTTCAGTTTGACTTATTTTTTATTATGTTTACAAGATGGCGCTAGGTTTTCTTGACATAAATGCTAGTTTTTTTCATTACATTTCGGAGTGAAGAACGTCAAAAATGATTTGGGGTATCGCTGTGAAGATCTAAATGCACAATTTATGCGTATACTTAAGTAGTAACGAGAAAAACACAATATTTTTTACATTCATAGAATATTTTGTATGTTAATAGCTATATAACAAAAACATAACTGGTGAGACGTAGGAGTACAGTACTCTCCTCTGCCAGCCTCTTCGAGGATTACGGGTATAATGTTACGTTTACGTTTATTCATGTAAAAAGAAGTAATTCATCTATTTTAGTGACAAAGTCTGTCATTAATGTAGAATGAAATGAAAAGGGGTATAGTATGTAATACCGTTACTCTCAATGTTGCTTCTATTCATGTTACTCTGTCACAAACTACTCCAGGGCACCGATGAGAAACTGCAATAGCCCTGCGCAGGGGCCTGGTGTGTTCCAATCAAGCTGACTGTTATCGACAAAGGTCATCTCGTTACATTGTATTGACGGGTTACGAGTTGTCCGATAACAGGACTGTGTCAGTGACAGTCAGCAACGCGAGCACGGATCGTGAGTAATTCCTTAAACCGAAACTCGCATACTGGGTTAATTAAAAAAGGTTCCGTAAACAGGCTTTGTGTGGCAATTAATTGTTTTATATTTAATTAGCGCATTAAACTTTCTCTAATGTTCAGCCATTGTAGATTTTGTCCTAAAGTATTATGAACATGTACTAAACATCCACCATACACTATCAGTAGAACGATAAAAAGGATCTAAATTGCTAGAAATAAGCGAATTCTTAACTATATATTATGATCTAAAATAAATCTAGACAAAAAATATCTGAACTCATCAGTCATATTTACATATATCCTAGACTAAACTAAAAAGCAAGTCCACACAACATACCTATATACACTGGCAATATTATATGTTAAAGATACCTTTAAAAAACACAGAATCGTAGCTGTCTCTGCGACCATACTGCGGAGACACTGAATACTCAGATACTTAACTAAGTCTAGGAAAGGCGTATCATACCAAAAATGACATCGTTTTATTGCAAGACAACATTATATTCTATACGTTGCCAGACAAGACAAGATATGATATATAAATACAAATATGAACATGAATTCGACTTATTTCAAGCAGAATATTAATAACTCTATGTCAGAAACATTAATTCCTACTCGTAACTGAAGGCACAATTTCAAGAAATATTAATTGATTTTCACGAGTGGCAACCTAGCATTATGCTTCTTCTTGTCAACATTACCATAAGGGCATTAAATAGTTGATTTAATCAACTTTAATACGTTGGACTCTCGTGTCGCTCGATATTTTATATGAACGGGGCCTTATATGGCGCAAAGTGCACCGCTTAATGTGTTCGATATTAAAATAATAATTCCATTTACATATATTACACGCGCGTACGTACACTTTACGAACCACCCACATATTGTGCCCCGAAATGGTGTATTGAATCTTACGTTTAACATCAGTAAAAGGGCATTGTGCGGAAATCACTTTTATGGAAATTGCATGTAAACTCCATAGGGAGATACTTTTTAAAATTACTTTTATGGTAAAAACTATAGTGGCATCATTTATAAAATGATCATAGCCCATTACGACGTACTAGGTAATATTATTCGCACCTCAGTAGTCATTAGCTTAATGTCATTTACCCCATGATAGAAGTGATAGTAATTTTTTAACTTGACAGTTTTAATCTATTTATGTACATTTCATCTGTGCATTTTTTCTATAAATAATCTAACGTTATTATTTATTGTATTATATTCATTTAAACTTGTTACAATAAACCTTATCAATGTACAAGCTCACATTTCAAAAATTTAAATCATTTAATCTTATTTGACTGTGCAGAACATAAAATACAGTTGTTAAAGTTACTACTTTATTGTATACGAACAATATACCTTAAACTGCTTAGTTCTTATTTCTTAATTATAAAGAAGACAAGTAAAACGATCATAAAAATATGTGGGGAGCCAACCCTACCTTTATGCCTACCTTTAGCAGGAGCGTAAATGTAGGCGTTCCTCTAGGCTCTATATTAGGTCCGTTTTTGTTTTTTATAACATATAGACGATCTGTTTCTCTCCAGCTATACAATAAATTAATTCATATTGCAATATTCGAAAATCAATGCTTATTGTAAAAGATGCGCAAGCCCAATCATGAAATTTCGTTCACCGCTTTTTCTTTATATCAAGGATTTTTTTGAGGCGATGGTAGATTCATGTTGATGAATAAAAAGTTCCTTATAACAATAAATTTTAAATAAATGTCATGTGAATTTGAATTTAGAAAAATATTCAGGAGTCGATCTCAAACCATTCATTCAGTACTCTCCCACGCGGCAAGTAAGATAAATATCTACAGTAACAAATTAAGTGAACTTGTCAACACAATATTATTTTTAGATCCCATTCACTTCATTAATAGATGTGAATGGTATTTTATTTAATGCACGCACATTTTGTGCTTGTATCTCAAATATTAATGATTACATATATAGTAATAATATATATAATATACATATATATTTAGAAATGATTAGTAATGTCTTTATATTTAGAAATAACCTCATGATTTCAAATATTGATAATATTGGTTGAGAGTATTAAAACATTTAAAATGTCTAATAAATATTTAGTACAGTCATACCACCAGACCAGATAAAGGGCAACATCACCTTTTAAGAACATTTTATAGGGTTCAAAGAATTGCAACGAACAACAAACATTTGACGGTACAAACATGACGGAAAATCCTGCTTTAAGGGGATACCATGTGTTTAACAGTGGGACAATATTATTATTGAGCCATTAGTCGCACATGTACTGTATGTCACCACAAAAGTAACACAACCACATCACAAAAGAACGGTGAGTGTCACAGGTCTCATTATGACACAATATGACTTGATTACCGTAGTACATGTACTTCAGCCGATCAAGCGGTAGTTTTTTTTTATTCATTCCGTCGTCATTCTTAGAACTCATCAGCGCCTAGCTGGAGCTTCTTAGAAACGTACGTGTCTCATAGCGCACTCGGCTTACGCTGTGGTATTTTGTAATGCTGTTTGATGAATCTAATTTTACAATGGCTTTTCAGATAAGTGGATAGCAATGTTTCGTATTTTTATACTCAACACTTACGTCTTGAGAACGATGCGTAATGATATAATAATGGGAGTACGACATTTGTGAATGAAAATTCCCAGATAACTCTCTTCTTACAAACTATGTGGTTTTAACATAAGTAGGTATTACTTATTCTTACGGCAAAGAAAAATATCGTGATGTAACATTTAGTCTTTAAAGTGTTCTATAAAGCCCCCATCTTCTTTATGGACCATGAAGTCAACCAGCCCGTACTTGGCCAGGCTGGGCAGATTGTAGCCATAACAATTCTAATCCTGAGAGGAGAGCTGTATTAACAGAGATAAAAAAGTCGATGCTATAAATTGGCAGACAACATATCCTCCGTGCCGTCGAGGTCCGTTACGAGGCAGGCAGAGAGTGCCAACTACCAAATTAGCTATGAACTTGTAATTATAGTGCCTAGATTACTAATGCCTAGATTATATATGAATTGAATATTATGCCTATGCCTTTGACTAGATTACATATGAATTGAACAGCGTAAATTCCATAAGAGGTAGGCAGCGTAGCGTAGACGTAGCGTAAATTCCTTAAGAGGTAGGCAGATAAATGTAACACATTTCCTTATTCCACCAGTTACATTTGTTTTTCATTACAGCCTATTGCCATACACTGGGCACATATCCAGACTCCGAGCCACAACTAACAAATTTAATTCAAAAACAGGAGAATTCAGTGCGTGTTAAATTAAATCAATTGTTCGGTACATCCTGATCAAACCTCGTTGTCTATCTAATAGTTTGGACTTCGCAAAAAGCGGCACTAACTATTTAACATAAAGAAGCCGATTTTTTTTTTGCTATCAACTCTTTTCCAAATCCCACGCGGTACTTCCCAACCTGGGAATAATACCAATCCTCAACTAAATAGCAACGAAACTAATGAATATAAATTGACTATTAATATGTAGTTACATTTATATGAATTTCAGTCCTATACATGTGTCCAATTATATACATACATGTACAACTTAAAGCGTCAATAATGTTCCGCGCACATGTGGAAAAAAAACTTAAATCATTATTAGTAATGTTATTATCACGCCAAGATTGTTACTTGGTAAGCAGAGAACACGGAGTGTCAGATATCTGTATACGATCTGGCGAAATATTACTAAAGTAACAAGAAATTCCAATATCGCAGTACACATTCAAAGAAACTTGTCGCACACACATTATCATACACAAATATGTACATATATACATACATATACACACATACATATATGGTATACTCATACACACGTGTGACAAAAATGCGTTTGGACTACAAGGTTTTATCATGACAACTGGTCAACGAACCCAAGGGCACTAAACTAGACAAATACCGTATAGTGGCAAAACTAGACGCGACTCGAGCGCGCCGGCCGAATGTTTACGGTACCTCTTACCTGTGACACGACCAAAATTGGAAAACCGATGGAGTCACATCGACAACGAACGCACGCACCTCACTAAAGTCCCCTGCAACCGTAACTGTATTAACATAAGGCACAATTTTAAATAAAATTTAGTTAGTCAACAGCAAACGCGCCTAGCACAGCGCCAAAGGCGTAGGCACGGACCATTAAACGTTGACCTATTCGTAAACGGGTAATTATTTTACAGCGGTTTACGGGCTTTACGGGGAATTTATTTGTACTTTATCACAGTAGCAGATAAACGAACTCAACGACTAAAGCCATATCACTTTGCAACGATCCGTGATAATTCATGTTCCTTCATTGTGTAATAATAATTTTATTGCATATAAATTTTAAATAGTTGTTGTCTTTATGAGAATTTTAATATAAGAGAGTTAGTGAAGTTATAAAAAAATATTGATAACGGTCACTAAGCTATTATTACAATGGTATTTAGCAGTGTTCTTTGGTTGCACGCTGTGTGTTGTCCCCGTAGGCCGGGACCAGAATACGAGGTCCGGTACCACCTGCCTATCGTGATAGGCAACTAAAAGGAGACTTCGGGGGTTGCGAGCGGCTAGAGTGGGAGCTCGAAATGTTCAGTCAGCGATCCCGGGAAGGACGACGGTATGTGTGGCCAGAGGGCGTGGGAGAGGCATTGGGCTTCTCCCTGAAGAAGGGCCCGCATAGGCGCCACGCTCAGACGGCGTGTTCCGCTGGAGATCCCGGAGTCATTCTATGAGCGCTGAGGAAGGCTTTTGAGGGAACTTTAATGCAGCAAAAGTTCCCGGTATCTCTCCCTGGGTGCGAAGTTTTCCCACCATAATAAATAAGGTTGTACGTCGTGAACCAAATGATATAGATATTATTGAACGTGTAAAATATTGCTTAATATTCACTGTAATTTATCGGACGTGTAAAATATTGTTGAATATTCACTGCAAATGTTTAGGAATTCCGGAGTACACCGCAGCAAGGGCCTCTGGTATGAACGGTTGTAAGTACAATTTAATAGTTAAACCATACATAAACTTTAGCAACTTTCCCGAAACTAAAAAAAAACGAAAGGTGTGTTATTGTAATTGACACGAATTTTTTTGGGGAAACTAGTAATTAATTGATTTTAATTATCTTTACAATCATTTTAAATTAACTATTAATTCATTTTAAATAATTAATTCGTTTTAAGTTGTCATTGATGAATTTTAATTAGGCTTTAATTATTTTTAAATAATAATTGCTTAATTTCACTTCATTTTATTTAAACGTTAACCCATTGAGCTGGTTTCCAAAAAAAAATAATAGACAAACACCTGCTGCGACGCAGCGTAGCTTCGAGCAAAATGCACAAAGCTACTTTCACGAGCAAAAAAGAATCAACATAAAACCAGTAATTAATTAAACTAGGGAGTGACAAATGTCAAACTTGTACGTCAAGTCTGCAAGGTTAGAAGTAGGTATTATACATGCGGCGCTTTCTACTTGGTCTGGCCTCTGGCGTGATGATATAATCATGAAACGCAAAATCTTTTTTTTTAACAAACGTCATAAAGAAACTACCTTGTAATTTTTAAAATTGTCGGCGCAAGTTGAGCAAGCTTTGTCAAATAGGATTGGAATGGAAATATTTTTCGGGTAGCAGTGATTCATTATTTAATTATACTATATATACTTTATTTTTATTAAAGTTTTATAATTGATGAACAGATGCAGGTACCATGATAAGAGTAGCTTGGCGCTGTTGCACTAGAGGTGTACACAAAATGCAAGCTATACATAGGTTAGTTAACAAATGAGTTAAAATTAATGTAGAGAAATATTTATTAGTATTTAAATAATTGAAGATAAAAAGTCAGATACAATAAATGAACAAAATAAGATAAAAAAATAACATAAAATTTATGGATTATATGAAAAAAAATGAAATAAAATTAAAATAGGATATTTGTACCGACATAGGATACGTACATATTATGTAGTAAGCATTATTGCTATATTTTCCGGCGTCTACTTTATAATTTCATGTTACAAGGCTTCATTAATGGTTACAATTTTAGACATGATACATGGTCACTGGGCCCATTCACTTTGACAAGACAAGCGGCAGTTTTCCAATAGATTGGTCAGGCGCACCTCTTGGTTAAAAATAGTGTCGCTATATAATTCACTACCGCCTTTGACGCTTCTTATAAAAATAAAACAAGTAGCCAGGTCCATTCTTTATCATGCGGATGTATAAAAAATATAAGGAGGATATCGCCCCAATGGTCGTGTTGGTGGCAAGCGTGTCTGTCGATCTAGGTCCTGAGTTCTAATTTTGGGTGCGGCACAATTAGATTTCTCTAAATTAGGTGTTTCAGTAGTAGCTTGAAGTCTAGATTTGTGCCCAGTGTAATACAATAGGCTCACCCCCTACTCTATATTAAGACATTGAAATGTGGGAGTACATAAAATTTCTCCGCCTTTCTCTTTGGAGATAACAGACGTGATATTACTTTATTAAATATCATCTTTCGGCGTAACGTAGGTACACATCTCAAAGGTTTTTATTACTTCGCACCCAAAAATGTTGTGCAGTCGTATTATTATGTTGAAAAGCAAACTATTTCTTTGCTAATACAAATAACGTATACAATAGAAAAAACAATCTAAAAAGAATCTTTTAACACTTGTACAAAAACAATTGCATGTATCCAAATATTAAAAGTATTTCAACATTGGCTTCACCAAACGCGACACGACCGTTCGAACGGACGATAACTAATTCATTTGCATGAATGAAAACGTGTGTACCTAATATTTATTCACTATGGACAGTCGGTAGCTAGATTGTGAATATGCGAATTGCATGGGGCATATCATAAGCGCATGCCCGTCATCGCGCCATACTATTTTCTGTTTAGATCAGCGAGAGCATACAAATTGAGTTCACAGTTAGAATATCAAGCGTTGCCAATAGATTATCTCGTTTTTTTTTTCAATATTTATAGACCATTGTAGTCGGCCCAAGGGACGTGTGTTCATAGCCTATTATTTCGACCTCGACCCACGCACTGAGAATTCCAAATGTCTTTAAGAAGGTTTGTTGAACTCGCCAACGAATATGACGACCAGTGACACGTGCAGTTGGAAATTCGATTTTTAAACTTTCAACTCCTATTTTAAGCGTTATAAGGTTTAAAATTGTAATCGACTTATATTTACGACGCGATCAATATATTTGCAACCGTCGCGGGACTGAATCGGTACGTAAATGGAATTACATATTTCATTAACTCATAAATTATTATATTTGACGCGTTATTTATTAGAAGCGTTGCTTAATAGTATAATTTTTAAAGTCGTGTTGTAATGAGACAAAATGCATATAAGGACCGCGGCAGAAATGTCTTTTAACTTTCTAAATAAACTAATGCTTAATGGCTTTGGGTTTAATAGTGTAATTAATAAAATCTTGTAATGCGACAAATATAGCTTATATTTTCTCTAGAATTAAATATGAAGAATGAAATTTTGCCGGTTATTTCTCGGTTATTTAAATACCGAGTAATTTAATGTCAGCGCTTAAATACCTACATGGTAAATAGTAAGCGGTAGAACTTGTATACCGTTTGCCCAGAGAAGCATGTACCTTGGACATTTTTATACCGCACAGCGATCGTTGCTGAAGCCATTAGTATTCCGGTCTTAAGGTTATTGCTAGTCCATACTGCATAAGTCCATGTCATAAGTGTAATTTCATCATCATCACTATCATTATCATCATCAACCTCATCATCGCCATTTATTATCAGCTCTTTCATCCTTCCAATATTGGACTCGGGTCTCTCCTTAGGATTTGAAGGGTTATTTAATTAGGTGATCTCCAAAAAGGTAAGACAGAGGTATGGTGAACACTCCCACGTTTCACCAGTTACGTTTACGTCCCACTATGGAACAGGTGAATAATAATGAAAGCCATATAGTGCATAGTAATATAGCCAAAAATATGTAATACGACATATTCATTTCCATCGAACGTTTTCTGTGAACACAAGCCGCATTGTAGCAGGCACGGTATGTTAATTAAAAGCCATACATCTGTCACAATATGCATATCATCATCACTGCTGGGCATAGCGCATAGGTCTCCCCTGCGGAGTTTTTGCACATGATTCCCACGCCGCGCTTGCGAGTGGGGGTTCGCTGTGTTGTGCAATTATAGCGGATACACTCATAACAGCGGTCAATTATAAAAAATGTCGAACAAATCAGAGCGGAAGGGACGATAATAAGCGGGAGGCGGATAGTGGTAAACAATAATTGCGTTAATAGCGTCGACCGAGACAACGGGCCCCGTTCGACGGCGACGACGCCGCGACGCGCGACGCATCGCGACGGGCCGGGGTCGCCTCGCTGCCGTTGTAAAGGACACAAGCAATTTTTGAAGAATTATAACAAATCAGAACATCGGAAGGTACGAAAGCTTGCTTTGTGTAAGTATAGATTTTTTGATAACTTCGATGTAGATTGCTGTTAATACATTTATAATTAACAACAAAATTCTATAATGGGTATAAGAGGAGAGTGATAAATGAAGAAATGCGTCAGTTCTGCTATGACAGAAATATTTGGCACTAGGCTCTTTGTATACCCTACGAAAGGACCTGGCGTGATGACTACACATAACAGTACAGTAAACTGATGGACTACAGAATTGTAAGCTTGTGTGTGTGTGTGTGAGGACAGGATATAAGTACGTGTAAGAACACTCTACCACTCACACATGCATATAATATTTCACAATAGTATCGTATTGTGGGTATTAAAATAAAATTAATATAAACATTAAACTTTATAATATGATATATAATAACACGCAATAATATAAGCAACAGGATAAAATAAATTCAAAACATTTATATCTTATTTTAATAACCATACACTTTTTTAATAAACCATAAAAATACTTATTAAACTGTACACTTATTTAATAAGCTATACACTTATTTGATGTCTGTTATATTTTATATTTTTTCGATCCTCTTTACATTCTTCTGTATTATAATATTCTAGAATGAGTTCTCGTGGTCACAATTGGCCATCGTCTTGGAAGTATCGCATACGCAGTTAGAAAATAATGCGATCGAAGAGAGTGCGGCGCGCCCTGGTCACCCTATTGAACCACAAGTTTTTGAATGACAACGCACGCCGGACCGCCCACCAGACATCCGGGGTTTTTATTACCGTTCCGTTGTCGGGAGTCGAACCCGGGGCCAGTGGGCGTAGAGCCGTATTATATCTGTGCTCGCTGCTAGTTGAAAATTGTGAATAAAAGTCGCGGAAACGTTCTGCATTCCTCTGCCTACTTACCTCTTCGGTGATTACAGGCGTTAGGTTACGTAGTTACATATGTACTTAAAAACCTTGGTTCATTAGTAAACGCCTGACGGTTTAATATCAAGCAGTGCAACTAAAGAACAAGCATGTGGAACGGTAATCGATTTTTAAAACATTTCCACCGACGATCTGCAAGAGTCTGCAGGCAATGTGGCAAGCCGAGGGCAGTGTGCGATGTGCACTCTTTGGGGGAGGCCTATGTCCAGCAGTGAACTGAGATAGGCTGATGATGATAGACCATATCACATCCGGTCATCTCATATCAAACTGGACAGAACCTATGATCTTGTAACCTGAGTATTAATAAAGCATATATATATATATATATAATATAATATAAAAATGTCTAAAAACTATTACTAGTGGCCGTCGAATAAAATATACATATGTTCCGGTCGAGAATCTCACTCGTCTGTTATCGATCGACGGTGCTAACCGCTGAAACAATGGCCAGGAGAGCGATGACTGACCAAATCGCTACTATCTTTGTCTTCTTACCGACCTCTCTATTTCCATTTACATTGATAGATTTTGACAAATTCAACTTCTAACCGTCGCGCCACCAAGATAAATAGATACAATTATATACTTACATATGATTACACAATATCACATCATCTATGTCGTGAATCGTCCGAGCGTCGGTTTGAACTGGAGAAATATAATCATTCGCAGTCCTTTCGATTTATTAGCGACTAAGTGTATACTATTAAACGCTCATTGAGTATGTGTATTAAATTATGCATTGGTTAACTAACATATGTTTTACAAAACAGCCTGACAATCCCTATGACTAGATAGATTTCATGAAGAAGGAGCCGAAATCTGAAAGTGAGTTCGATAAATATTCACGTTAAATAATTCACTACTATCAGTATTCGTATACTATGAAAATCTCATGTCTTCGTATTTGGCGGAAGTTCATGCAGAACGACCCCGTGCAGGCTCGAAACCTGTCGAGCTGTCACGGTAAAACATACGTGAACTGACCCGGTGCATATTTAACCAGATATATTTATTTATTTAACGGTTTACCAGTTACATTATCGTAGTTAAGTACACAGTTAACAAGATCGTTAAGAGTTTATATCGCGATCGGAAACTATTTAATGGCTCGCACAGCTATGTCACCTATATCAATAATAACGAAACGTTCGACATCAACGCGATATCCAAGTTGAGTGTATGAATTGTTTAAAAGATTTCAAACGCGCATCGCCAATGGCAATGCGCAATCGCCGAGTGGCATCGCCGGTGCGTGCGGCGATCGCGCGCCGCGGCGATAGCCATCGTGTTGCCGGCGACCATTAGCCGTTTCACCGTTATCGAAACGAGCGGACATATTTACATATATAATATACGCCGTGTCATTATCGCAATGCGAGAGACGTTTTATTCGTGTGTTATTTATTGCGATTCGTGTTATATGTCTATACTAACGCCAGTCCGTTACGCGGTTAGGCAGATAGCATGGGCTGCGAAGTGTTTTTACTCGACAGGCCTGATATGATTTCATTGCAATGGAAGCTATTTAAAAAAAAATTAAATTCATCATAAACAAGTTTAAAAAAAAAATTAGTTACATCGAATTACTCAATCGAATGACCGAGTCCGAGAGTTCTGACCGAGAGTTGTAGCCGAGCTCTAATAGAACCATAACAATACCACCATTAAAAACACAACATCCGAATAGGATATTGTGGCTAGGATTCATGAGCCATGCCTCCGGCCACCGCGTTCCAAATTTGGTGATAGTAATGGCATTGTTACTATTTAATGGGCTGATTTACTATTTTTTTGGAGGATCGATAACCATCAGTACGGCCACAGAGGTGATATCGAATAGAAGTGCTTAAAACCTATTGTTGCTATACCGCGAAATGCTCGCACAATTATACATATAATAAACTATATGACAAAAAGTTTGCTAATAATTAACAACTCTTCAAATAACCCTTAATATATCCCGGTAACAAAGAAATCGACCATAGATCATGAATCCACCTCAATTTTCATAAAAAAAAACTGAGTATGTATTAAGAATCTAACTTATAAGACGGTTATGGGGAGCGAGTTCTTTATTTAAATATTTAAAAAAAATCAACGCGTATAATACATTACAGGTATGGTTATGTTAATAAGGTAATAATAAATTATAGTTATGGTTATGTTTGAAATCCCAGTTCCAATGGACGGTGAAGATTTGAAAAATTTTGATTCTATACTAAAGTACACAGCAAAGAGTCCGTCTTACGAACCAATGGCGACATCACAGTTCGTTCGCTTGACGCGCCCGAATATAATTAACCACTCGTAAAAAAAACATTGAATAAAATACGTTCAAACGTCACTCAAACTGAGTGGCTACTCGAAACAAGCAGTACAATGTTGCGTTTTAATAATGTTATAATACATATTTCGTTAAGATTTATCACTTCCTTTAACGATATCGCGTTGTTGTACAATTATAATTGTGGCGCATTATAAACGATCTGTTGATTTTATCGACCGTTCGTACACGTGCGACGCTAGTGCGCCATGTCTATTCATAAATTGTCTGTGGCTCTTAACATATTCGATTATAAATTGGATCCCTGGCGCCCGTTGTAGACGGACAATGCACGATATTACTAGTTACATCACATTCACAAGCGAATCCGGCGTTGCGTTTATTTTTGTTTGTTCTGTAAAACATTACACTGCTTCTGTTATTATTTTGCGCACTGTACGTATGTTGATGTGTGTGTGTGATGTGCGATGTTCCTCGTGTATGATGTGCCCCATGGTAGCACATCACTCATTTAGAATTCAGCCTGTTATTCTGTTAAGTCCTAGGTTCATTTTTCCGCGCACCTCCTTACAGAAATACATGCGTCTAAGTTAAAAGCTAAAAAGATTAAAGTATTTTTAAGTAATAGTTTATAGATGATTCAATTGGCATAATATCATCACTCCAGTCCTCTGCGTATACGGTCCTAGATGAGATTCCCGGACGGAAAGATTTCTAAATAATTCTTTCTGTAATAATTACTTACAAGTGACACTTAATATTAAACTTGCACGTGACACTCAATATTAAAGATCTTCACTTGCATTTATGTAACTGATAATTCCTTGTGGCATAAATATAAATTAGAAAATTTTGTAGTGTTCGATCCGGGAATCGAACCCGGGACCTCCAGATTGGCAGTCGCACTTCCTACCAACATGACCAAAGAGACAGCCTCCAGGAAAATCACAATTTAGGTTTGGACATTTATTAAAATGGTATTAAATAATCCTAACTGCTTACTATATAATGACTATTAACTGGACTGAGATACACCGTCTTATTTCCCTATACCTATTAAACTGACGCAGTGTAGTTTTATTCCTACAGTTTCATGAACCCATTGTAGCCGTCATTGGGCAGCATAGACACCTAGCGACCTCTACCTGATGCAACTTTCTGCACATAAACACATGTCTTAAGTATCCACCTAATTGTTATAAATCTATGACCCGAAATAACTGCACAAATAATTATCACAACATAACTGGTAACAGATCGGAGTGCTGCTCTACTCTGCCTAATCCTTTGGAAAAATTTAGCCGTTATGCTGTGCGATGATACCATCTTGCTACCTCCATAACAATAATGTACTTAAGCTAACTGGAATGAATTAAGCATTGAATTGTAATGGGTTTGTGTTGCGCGGTCATTAAAATATAATGACAAATCATAGAATCTCCTAGAATTGGTCAAAATTATATGGAACGACTTCCTCGAACGGTCGATGCAAGCTAGTATAGTGGTAAACGACATATATAACATATATGTATATTGTTGAATGTGGAAAAAACTAGATAGTATAACAAAAAGCTACTGATGGGTATTTTGCTATGTTCCATACGAAAATATTTTTTTTTTACGAAAGTAATGTGAACAATTGTGGTTTAATAGTCTATACGCATGAACGTAACTTCACGCCTGTATTCCCCGAAGGCAAAGGAATGCAGAACATTCCCACGATTCACCGGTTACGTTTACGCCTCACTATGTAATAGGTGGTGAACCTATTGCCATGCATCGGGCACATATCCAGACTCCGAACCACTACTAGAAAATCTA
>DWEI01002544.1:0-14168 GCA_018245875.1 Mysoria ambigua | reverse complement strand
ACGTTCACAGTTTTTCTGTAGCGTATTTAGTATATCAGCATTGCACCCGTGCGAAGCCGGGGCGGGTCGCTAGTAAGTATATAAATATGTTCGATATAATTGAAGCCTCAAGCCCTTTCTGGCTTCTGGCTCTTCTGGCATTTCTGGCTTCGCTAGAAGTGTTCGTTTCAGGGGATATGATGAATTGTCACGAACGCGGCATACGTGCATGATTGTGTTTAGACAACTTGCAGACGTTAACTAGGCACCTCGTTGTGATGACGTAATTGCCATATACCAACTGCATAGAAGTAACTTAGTTTAGCTTTATTTTTAAATTTACTGTAGTGTGAAACGTCTGAGACGCGCATATGTTGACACCTAAGTTCTGTTCCTGTAGTAGGTAGCGGCAAGTGGCTTTAGATGATGGCAGGGGGACACTTTCTTTACAAGCGCCTTGTTAATTTCTGCTTGTTACAGGTATGCGTAAATGTCTGTCTATTGAGACATTTCAAAATAAAAGACGCGAATATAAAATGTTAGGTTCTAAGCGCATGCGTCGCAAGTCAAGCGTCGGTAAGAAAAGAATAAATGAATAAAATGAATCGTAATCGGTATACCTACTAGCACACAATATGGTTCCACTTACGCGTGCACGTAATATGTCGACATGGACGTGGTGCACGACGTCTCTGAGATGTGTGCGTAATTCCACCGCCGCAGGTCGCCGGCCGGCAAGCGCTTCAACTACGTGTACTACGACCCGGAGATGCACTGGTGCCGCGTGTGCGACCTCTTCCCGCCCACCGCCAAGGACTACCTCAACCACCTGCACTCGCCCGCGCACCACAAGTACCGCGCCCCCTACCGCCCCACCCACTCCGACGTTCATGCTATTGCACATAACGTTAACATTACTTGTGTGGTATTCTTTTGTCCTCCTTGGATATTTAAAAGATATAGAATATGTAACATCTGTTTTTTAATTATATATTTGAGTCTACGTAGAGGATAAATAAAAGCTTAATTTTGAATACTGCAATATGGTGTTAAGAGTAAGCGCTCACTTTAAATATTTTCGTTTCCTTCGGCGCTCGTGCAGGATGGCGGCCGCGCACATGGAGGCCCCGTGGCACACGGTGACGGGCGTCAACGAAGGCTTCCCCAGCTATCCTTCCGCGCCGACGAAGAGGACGCCTATCAGAGGTACTGGCTTTTGTGATAACAATAGTATTTTGGAATAATTTTCTCGCGACCGTCCGTTCCGAGTCCAGGCAGTCGGTAATGTGGGGTCACACCGCTGATTAATGTGTATTACAACTCACCCGGAGATAGAATAGACATATAGAACAAATAGGTTTAGTTTAATGTTACCGGCTTTACCCAGAGTGCATTGATAAATAAAAATATGCATGATAAAATGACGCGTCGGCGGCGCGGGCGCCCGCAGGCCTGCAGTTCTTCGTGCCGGCCACGGCGTGGTACTGCAAGCTGTGCGACCGCTTCATCGGCGACCTGCACTGCGCCTCCGCGCACCTCAAGTCCGTGGCGCACTCCAAGAACTACACGGTCGGTGGCGCCCCCGCGAGCACAGCGTCACGCGCGCCTTCGTCACCAGACTGCGGTCATGTAGCGCGTGTGTGCCGGCGAGTGACGCAGCCAGCCGTGGCCCTAACTCACCTCGTCGTCATGATGTTACATCGATTATGTTTTGGATTCCGAATGATATTGCTACAATATGTACATTGTTATATTACGTAAACTTTTCTTTATTGTCGATTTTAGTTGCCTGCGTTATTTAAAATAATAAAGCGTTTTTTAAAAAGCAATAAGTGTCGAAGTAAAGCAACGTCCCTCTTCTGTTTAGAACTTTGTAGAACAGAACCCGCACTGGGAGACGGACTGGATGTCGGACAGACAGAAGGCGTTGGAGAAGGCGCGCGCCGGCAACAAGCTGAAGGCCGAGGAGAAGCATCAGTACACGGCGCACACCATCACCTTCAGCGAGGACGGCTTCCACACCCAGGCCAAGGCCGGCGCCGCGCCCGCCGACGCCGACAAGAAGAAGAAGAAGGAGAAGAAGAAGAGGAGCAAGAGGAAGCACAGTTCCAGCAGCAGCTCGTCCAGCAGCGACACCAGTGACAGTGAGCCGGTCAAGAAGAAGAAATGTAAGCTGTCCGTTCTGCGCGTTGTTCAGTTCAACATCCATTTTCATTTTCATAGTAACTGTGTATCTAGATGTGCAGCGATTGAACGACGATAATATTAACACCCTATTTATGAAGCTAAGATTGTAGAAATTAATATAATCATATTAACACCCTATAATATTAACATATATATATTAACACCCTATTTATGAAGCTAAGATTGTAGAAATTAATATCATCATTACACTAACGCCTAAGGTATTTCTGTAATAGGCGTTTTTATTATTCAATATGCCAGACATTGTTCTTTTCGAGTAACATTGGTGCGATATTTATACGTGTATAACAATTTCAGCAAAAAAAGACAGAATGAAAGTGGAACCGGACGACCACACCCTGACCGAGTGGATGTCGTCCATAGACCCGGAGCGGCTGACGGCGCGCGACCGGCAGCTGCTGGACACCTTCAAGCACAGGCGAGCGCGCGGGCCGCTCGTCCCAACCGAGACGAGTCGCGCTCGCTTTCGTGGCTTCCCCATTGTCACTCATGTCGAGCCTGAATGGTTGCACGAGAGAAAAACAGATGAAATACACAAACAAACAATGCCATTGTTATTTACTGTTTAATTGATTTTTTATACGATAAAAAAGAACTAAAAAGGCAACATCACGCCTTTAATCGTAGAAGATGCCAAAGGAGCATAGCACACTCCCATGTTTCGTTAGTAACAAAGTTATTTAAACATTAAAAATAATTTTGTAGTAATTTAGAAAGTGAAACCCCCAATAGGTAATGTAGTAGCGTCGGGCTATGTACCCCTTGTAGCGCTCGGCCGCCCGCGCCGCCCGGGCGCGCTGGCGGCGCCGTCGTGGCTCGTCTGCTCTCGTCTGCTCCTGCTGGACAGCGGAGTAATAATAATACTTATGCAATCAAATTGTGTTACAAACTTCAAATTCATCACCACATTTAATATAACCCGTTTTATTTTCACTGCTCTTATTAAATATGTCCTACAAATTGTGGAGCACTAACCTTATCAATGTTAAGCCGAGACTCGGTGGCTGGCCAGGGAGTAAATTAAAATGTATGTTAAATGTAATTTTATTCCTGTAATCCCTGAAGAGATAGCCAGAGAAGTATAGTACACCTTTCCCCAGTCACGTTAAACTTTAATCTCTCCATATGTGCCTTTGTAATAGGGAGACAATAAAAATAAATTTTAAAAAGTAAAAAATAATTATTGATTTATTAGGATAAAGTTTGATACGAAAGATGAAAAGAGAAGATCGATGGAGCGGTCCGGCGCAGACCTTCACCGGAAGAGGTAACGGGTTTTAATCTTTATTGTTTCGAGAGGCACCCGCACGCACGCACACACGCACGCACACACACACACACACACACACACACACACACACACACACACACACACACACGCGCGCGCACACGCGCGCACACACACGCACACACACGCACACACACGCACACACACGCACACACACGCTCACACACACACACACACACACACACACACACACACGTACACACTCACGCACGGACGCACGCACAATGCCTCCTCACAACATATTTGTAGTCGATTGAATTTCCCCTTTCCTTGCATATTATCTCGCAGTCATCTTTACTTTCACTTGTAATTTATAATTTCAATACAATACTTTTCTTTTTTTACCATAAACAAGCCTTGTCTATTAAATGTTATAGTCAAATATTTTCCTCGTGTCTTATTTTTATGAGCTACAATTATTAGCCTATATTTAATATCGTAGGTTCATATAATTAAACTAGCTGTGCCTGCGTCTTCGTCCACGTGGAATTTCCAAAATTCTAAAATGAATGTAGCCCCAGTGACTCCTAATTTCATCAGCTATCTGCCAGTAAAAAATTTGTCAAAATCGATCCCAAATTCCACAGAAAAGCCGGAACAAACATACAGACAGCCAAAAATAATAAAAAATGTCATTTTGTTATATGTACCGACTTTATTTATCTTTATAGGTAATCCTAGTACTGTATAATCTTACTATATGTGCTCGCGCTTCGCTCGTGTGGAAATCAGTATATCACAAAGTTTTTCCCGCGTACAGGCGAGCTAGGGGTGAGAGCCGGGGGGCGTAACGCGGTCGCGGATATCATGTTTATTAAAACACCTTCGCAAATAATGTATTATTTAAGAACTACATATTTTGTTAACCATAACAATGATTATAGTGGGTTAACGTTAAAAGTTAGACATTTGCTGTCGCGGACTTTTATTACAACATTTAGAGAGGAACAATTTTGTAATACATGATTTTTGAGTAACTTTCACCGTATACTTAGCGCACGCAAGGAAAGCTCTAAATTTTGTCGTTGTCGCAATATTTTGTATCGCTGCTCCTCTCCTATTCATCTTAGCGTGATGTTATATAGCCTATAGTCTTCCTGGATAAATGAGCCATCTTACAATGAAAGAATTTTCAAACAATCGAACAATCAAACTCTTCATATTATTAGTATAGATAGTATAGATTGTCGAAAATCGATTCAAACTGGACTAATGTGAAAGTAATATTTTGCTTTAGAGATATAGATCGTCACGAGCGTCGTGAGCAGCTCGACAGACGCGACGACGCGCGGCGCCGTGACGAGCGGCGCGACGAGCGGCGCGACGAGCGACGCGACAGCGCGCGCCGCGACGGCGAGCGGCCGCGCGTGTCGCCGCGCAGCGACTACAAGAAGCCCGAGATCAGGAAGATGCCGTTTATCGGTTAGCCATGTTATGTTGCTTATTATTTAAGAGTGAGTTTTACCTTATTCAACACTTAAGTCGGTGTGCTTCGACAGTGCGGTGTTTTTTTAGGTCGTGTTGTTAATTTTGTTGTTGTTGTAATTATAGTTTTATTACAGTACACTAGAGATGGAGCTAATGTCACTTTTTGAACACTCGCGAAAGAAAAACGCCGGAGGACGTGCGACTGCGATAAATAAAGTTTAATTACTGGTGTTGCAGGAAAGATGCCAGTGTACAAAAATTTGAATAAGGCAAAGGTCGATGATCAGAAGAAGGATGAGCAAAAAAAGAAGGAAGAAGAAGAGGCCACCAAGAAACGGAGGGAGGTGATGGACGCGGAAATACAAAAGAAGGCAAGCATTGAGACTAGATGACTTTTTTATTAAACTTAATCTTTAAAAATTTATTAAATTAACTCGTAGGTGTTATGATAATATAATTTTTATATTATAATATTTTTAAAAAATCTTAGTTCATTCATGTACATTAACATCATCAGCAGCCTATCTCAGCCCACTCCTGGACCTAGACCCCCGCGCTGTCCGCAGCGTGTCGGAGCCTGGCGCCGAGCGCGCCGGCCGCCACACAGCTCGCCTGCTTCACCGTTTGTCTGTTCCTGGGGAGATATGCAGCCCTTTCTTTGCCTCTTCAGCGAGCTAATACTTTCAGATATGTCGGTGACCGGTTATCCCTCGGATAATATCATTTTGGATCCTACGCTTCAGAAAGACTTGTTCGCATTGTTCGCTCGAGTCTTTGAACTGGTGTATTAGGCACAATGTGAGTGTAATTTGTTTAGATTTGACCTCTCCGACTTAGTAGTCCCAGGGTTTTTCCGTCTTTCTGTCACAAGCCGTAGAATTTAGTCCGAGAGTTTGGACATTTTGCCTTTCCACTTGATTTGGAATCACTTGATGCCCTCTTCCCTCAGCTTTTCGACCAAGCTTTGTAAAGTCTCGTCGACGTCCTTCGTGGGTTCCATAGCAACGAATCTTTTGCCCATAAGTTTCTGAATCCTCTCAGGTCCCTTCATTATTTGTATAGGATTAAATAGGAGTGTTGATATTATCAGATGGTTTCGCTCCAGCTTGAAATCTATTTTCAGATAGCTTCTGACAAGTCGGCGATCAGAACCTTAACCTATTGATTACAGAGACATCTGTGAATATGTTTCTTGTCCGTCATGATGAAATCGGTCTTGTGTTTAGTCACAATATCGCGACTCCGCCGTGTCCTCTTCCTCTGGGGCTTTTTCATTAAGAAAAGCTCCTCTAGGAAGTTTATTAGCATTTGTCTCCCGCACTTCCTAGATCCATAAATGTACACGAAATATTAGTACTACATATAATAAATCATTTAATACTTAAACATGTAGACATGCGCACACATCGACAGCCACATGTCCACCTACATGAACACATGCTCCGGCTACGTCTTCATACTTATCCGCTACTTCTTTATTCGGACGTGTGGAAGTCGGTGCGTAGACCTGGATAATCTTAATGCTATAACGTTGGGGTAGCCGGAGTGTCTCGTACGCTGCTATGGTCAATACGCTCGCGGCTTCATCAACGTTTATAGAGAACGTCTTTATTACGAGAATCCCTATGACACCCCGGGATGTGGCCTAATTTTAGGGTCAAGCTGTCTTCACTCTCGCTGCGGACTTCCCATAAGCTCAGGAAATGTTGCTTAATATTCTCCAGCTCCACTTTCAATTGCGCTTGTACGTTGGCAGGGTCAATTGTTTACGGTAGCCAAACAGCCCAGTGATTCTTCGTACCCCTTCGTACCTACCGTTACCGTGGCCACTACCGGAGCCAGGAAAAGCAGGCCGGCTTAGAATTGGGTGACATTTTTGGGTCTTTCATGAGCGGTTTTGTCCATAACCTTTACGCGGGACAAGTCATTTGGGGATCGCAGAGCACAGTTAGTTGGATCGCCCATACCGCTGCCCGTCGGCGGCCATTTACATGTAGGAATGCAGTCTATCGAACATAAGTGTGATGTAATTAACGAATCATAAAGTATAGGAAATTACATATATTGTAAAGTATGCAAGTAGTAGTGTGCAAGTACTGGACTTAGATTCACATTACGGGCTGGCAGGTGGCGGAGTTCAAAGAGAAAATTGCGAAAGCGCAGCTGGAGCGCGCCGGCGCCGAGCTGCCACCTCCCGTCCTGGCGCTGCCCGCCCAGCTGGGCGCCGCGCCGCCCTACGCGCCGCCCGCCGCGCCGCCCTACGCGCCGCCCGCCGCGCCACCCTACGTGCCGCCCGCCGCGCCGCCGCAGCCGCCGCCGCCCGCCGCGTGAGTCGCCCACACTGAACCATACATTACCACCGCTGTCGATTCATTAATCCGACTATTCTTCACCCGCTATATTTTATTTTAGCGATATAAAATATTGGGACAATCGGGGAATATTGGGACAATAACGGTAGGAACTTAATAATTACTTCACGAACAATACATCTTTGCTAAAAGCGTTGATTACGACTCGATGGATAGCTGAGTGACCGATGATTATAAGAAACTTTTGCAATATGTGCTTTTAACTGTTCCAATGAAAACCTCAGCGATTGAGTATACATTTACTGTACTGTCTCAATTTTCCTTTATGAAGGTGTAAAATTATCAATACTTGTGATATATTCTGCTGTTTGAATTTATAAATTGTATTGACGGTAACTTGAAACCATATTACTTTGGTGTTATTGTCATAGAACACAAGACACGTGTATTTCTCTATTAATTGTTGTGAAATAAATAACTATTATCACAATACCAAAACACTACAGACATTGCGCTGCCGTGGTACCCACAGACGCAGGCACGCAGGCACGCAGGCACACAGGCACACACGCACACACGCACACACGCACACACGCACACACGCACACACGCACACACGCACATACGCACGCATACACACACGTACGCACGCACGCACGCACGCATTCACGCACAGAGCTAGCACCCGCCTGCGCCGCGGCGGACAGACGGCCACGCCTGGCGCACGGCAGGCACCGCGGAGAAACAAATACACTATGTTCAAGTCTTGAATGTATACTAAATATATATAACAGGGAATGTAATATTTACAAACTTTCGAGCTGTACATGTGTTACACACTGTTGTGACGTGTGTGCGTGCGTGTGCGTGTGTGTTGCTGTATATGTGTATACATGTCTACAACGTCGACAAGGAACCCAAGTTTGGACTTAATGATCTTTTTTATTTCAACAACTTACGCTATCGAACGTTAGCGAGTAGCGGCAATGTATCGCAAGCCGTGACGCGGTTGTTCCCCGCTGCCCCGCGGCCGCGCCCAGCGCCTCGCGCGTCTGTCGCGCCGTCCGGTTCGCTACGACATTTGTTGTTATTAACTATTTCATTACCCGCACTTCTTTATCTAGTGGTCTGTTGAATTTCGTAATATCGATACCGTCCGCGCGCGACCACTTGTGGTGTGGGGGATGGCGGCACACATATGTACTCGTACAGTCCGCTAACAACTACGCATTGAAACTGAACTTTCAACTAGGCCACTGTATAGTTCTGTGTGATGTTTAAATGACGTTATTTCATTATAGAAAGGAAAATATTTATTAGCTATTGAAATATATTAAAATTCCTAGTTTTTTGTACTTTTTATTGTTTAGCAGCATGTAGCGTGTAGCGTGGTTCAGTCGGTCGGAAGTCGTTCTAACAGTTTAAAATTTGTCGTTCATTGTTCTTCCATCCAGCAGGTGGCCGCACGGCGCGCGGCTGCTTATTCTGTTTGTTGTACATATAAAATACATTTCACTAATTATACACTTCCTAAAACGTAGCGAACATGACGTCCCGAATTGGCTGATATCGTATTAGTAATTCGAATATCAAATCATTATTTAATACTGCATGGTTAGTGATGTAGCAAATGTCACTTTCTGAACGTTCGCCTTTACAAATGCGAATATTAATTGCTATTGACATTCGCGAATGGAAATATTTAGTTTTAAATAGAAAATTTTATACAAAAATTAGTTTTTGTTCCTTTTCATTGCATTATATGTATATTTTTTGTGTAAATGTTCTAATGAAAATACAATTGTAAAGCTTCATTGCTCAAAGTTAAATAAATAATATCAAACGATAAACTGAAAATTGATAATGTGATCGCTGGGATGTTCTTTTTAGGTGTTTCTTTTTTGTTGCATTAAAAACAAATTTATATTTTTTTCTTCTGATATATATATGTCGTAATTAAACACCCACATGTATGTACAGCTTGCTTGATCCGTATTGTCTTGATAGACAGCTATAGATATAAAATCCATACATATAAAATCATGCTGGCTATACGTATAAAATCTGTGCTATACATATAAAATCATGCCGGCCGACGAGAGAATTCGTGCAATAAAACAGGATAGTACTTTTCTTCCATTTTATGACAATGCAATTACACAGTACAACACTTCATTTTACACACAGTGAAACACAGACAGGGAAACGTGGGACAGGTCCGTGATCACTTCGCTCGGCGACGGCCCCAACCGTCGTCACGACTCTGTCGAGGCACGCGACACACTGAGCGACGCGCTGACAGGCGACCGTGGCGCCGCCTGGCGGCGCCCGCGCTCGCGTCTCGTCTCGTCTCCGTACTAGTCACCGCGACGGTGCTGCCGCTTCTAGTACTGTGCGTGACCACACAACAGCAGTACTAATGACCGTCCCCGACATATATATTCGCAAAAATTTGCGAATGCGATTATGCAAATATTCGCGAATGGCAATATTCGATATACCTCTACTACAATAGGTATATCATAATTTGTATAGATTTTCTGTTTTCAAAAAATAGAAGTACAATTTTTTGTCAAGAAAATATGAAAACAATGAAAGCAGGCGCCGCTGCCTGCTGTCATTGGTTTCATCTGCTGTTTGATAGCTTGTATTTTTTATTACTATTCTTATTATATATTTTATTTTTATTCCTTATTAATGAGCAACTAATTATTAATTAGCCTTGAATCTCAAAAGATTTTGTATTTTTCTTGTTTTCATAATGCATTGTTTGTTCGAGTACTAAACGTGTTTATTTTTGAACAAAGCTTGCCTCGGGGATACGCTGGACGAGATAAAAAGTCTGCCTGAAGGTAGGCCGGGCCGTACTTGAGGTACCTCAGCGGGCGGCGGGCGCGCGGGCGGCGGGCGCGGCTAGCGACCAGTTCTGGCGTGTATATTTACATATCTATATTGTACAACCGTAACATCCGTGGCGCTACCGGCTCTATGTGTGTACATAGTTCTAGCGGCTGCAGCTACTCGGCAATAAAGTGGAACGGCCAACTAACAGTTTCATCGTGTAACGAAACACCTGTTATTTGAAACAATTGCCGCCGTGTAATTTTATGTAATTTGTTTGAATTCGTACAAATCAATTTAAATTGTACTCCTAAATTTATATGTATAGGTGTCCCAGAACTCAACGTCAAACCGAAACCGGGTGATAGGATAGATGGCAATAATCATCAGAAAAATATAGGCATTTAAAAAACTTAAAAAAAACTCAGCTTTTTGGTCATACTGTAACCATTCTTCAAGTACTGTCGTTAATGTTTAGTATTTTTGTTCATTTAAGCTTTGTAATCATAACCCTAATAAATATATCTGCAATATCAAAGATTACAATTGCTCCAAGTTTCCTCGAAATATGATTTTCTGTCGAATTATCAAGATTAGTTTCAAAACTTTGACAGGGCCTGCTTAAAAAATATACTAGAGCTCCTTGGCAAGCGCCATCAAAATCTGGCGTTTTATCAGGATCGGTGTAAAATGGTATATTTGTTGGTTTGTGACCAAAATAACGAGTAAAAAAACTTCAAGTAACCAGATTTTATGATAATACTTCATTTTAGTTAAAATGTTTTTGCTTAGCACAAGCAAAAACATTTTAACACTGTAGGTTCCTAAATTAACGGAAAAATGATGAGGGAGATGGGCAGTGGGCATGTCGGCCAGCGCGAGCGAGACAGAATGTGACGCCCCGCGCTGGGGCCGAGACGCGTCGGTTAGACTCGCGCCAATGAAACACACTGCCGCCGCGCCAAGCGGCCCGTGCCGGCCGCGCGCTGCGCTCGGTCGCCGAGTTAGCACTGACAGCTTCGGCGTCGAGTTCTGGGACGCCTGTGCGTGCGCGTACGCCGCCGCCGCCCGCGCCCGCCGTGACGTCACGCCGCTTGTGCTCCTGCCGCGAGCTGCGGCTGCTATGCGATGGATGGCGCGGATATTTAGTTTGTTGTTTATCATAATGCATTACTGTTCATATTGTATTTGTGAATCGTGTAGTGTTGAAATGCGAAGTACTTATGCTTACTTCGGAGTTACTGTCGCCTATGCTGGGAGAGAGCGTCGGCTGAAACTGTGCTTTCGTCCTAAATGTTTTTTTATAAATTAAGCATGACAGATGGAGGATTACATTTAAGTATAATGGATGTATCGGTAAATGGAGCATGTTGACTGTTGGTCTGCACACAAGCATTTGCACATAAAGTAAAAAAAAATTGGACGATATAAGATATAGCGTTCTTCGGTTCTCAATGGCAACACTCCTGTAAATTTTAATTAAATCTACATACTTTGTTATAGGCCCCCGACTGCCCCACCGACGCCGGCCCTCCCGAAGGACTTTCAGGACGCCCTGGACATCATTTTCCCCACGGAGGTGAAGAAGGTCGCGAACGACTTAGTTCAAGCTCAGCAGGAGCTGTTCGGCATGCCGCCGGGCCTGGCGCCCTTCCCCATCGGCATGCCGCCCTTCCCGCAGCTGAGTCTGCTCGGCCAGCCGCCGCAGATGCCCATGATGATGCCCTTCGACCTCAACAACCCGCTGTTCCCGCACCGGCCGCAGCTGTACGACACGCACGTGCCGCTCGTGCCCAGCCAGAAGCGCGCGAGCACCGGCCCCCGGCCCGCGAAGAACGGGCCCAAGAACAAGAGCCAGCCGGCCAACAAGAGCGGCCAGCCCGCCGAGGGGGGCGCGGCGGGCGCGGGGGGCGGCGCCGGGGGGCGGGGCGCGGCGCGCAACACGGAGGAGCTGGCGGAGCTGGCGCTGCTCGGCATGGACGCCAGCGACGTGGGCGCGGGCCTGTAGCGCGCCGGCTGCGCCGTTCTTACTGTCGGTAGACGTTCGTCATACTTTATAAAATTGTATTTTGTGACTTTGCATTTCCTAATTTTATCGTCGACTTGTATGATCTTGTTTATGTCGCAGCGTGGCAGATACAGTAACAATTCCTTGTGACTGACGCTGTATCAAACTGCAGCGAGAACATCGTGCACTCTGTGCTATGGCACTACACATTCAAACTTTATTTTATCTTTAATACTGCATAGAAGGATATCACCTATTTTTCTGGGTTTTGTAATGAAGTGGCCACACCGTAGAGATGTTATATTTTTTATATGATGTTCCATAAATGTAATCATATTTCTGTAAATCGCTAGTGGTAGAAGTTTTGACATGTCCCAAAATCTCGTTCAAAACCATAGTTCATCACTAATGTAAGGTGTAATATACACATATAATTGTTAAGAATTGATCATTTTTGTAGCTGTAGGGGGAAAGTTTAAAATTGAATGTTATACAGTATCTCGTGTGATAAAGCATCAATTATATTCTTATAGTTATAAATCCACAAGTTTCGTAGTTTTATTGAATATACATTTAAACCGCATATCGACTCCAAACATGTTTTTTTATGTTTTGGCCACAAAAATACTTTTATTTTATATCGAACACCCTTACCAATTAAGGGTTTGGAAAATAGATTGCGTTCTATTCTCAGACCTAACGATAAAATTAGTAACCTACCCATGGTTGCCGCGCATTAAAAAAACAGTTTACTAAATTCTCCTTTAATCAATCTGTTTCCAATAATCGGGTGGGCGGGATCTCTTCTATACCTTTTCTTTTTCTTAATACATACATCGCGCTTGTATTGAATTGCACCGTACGTGGGGCAGTGGTGCACTGAATGACTTCCGTCGACTGACCTACATGGATCAACAAGACTGATGATGGTTCTAAAACAGCCTAAAAAGCAGTAACTTCCTAACATCAGAATAACCGCAATAAATGAGCAAATACTGGAAGAAAAATTATCATAACACTATATTAAGATAATACCAGTTTAAAACCGGTTTCCAAAAATTATCGTTGTTTTGTCGGATGTTGGACAAAACAAAATACGACATTGACCTGTAGTTTTTAGCGCGATAACACGATCATTAAATCAGTTATAAAACATATGAGAATAGCGTACTGATAAAATTATGAGGTAAATAGACATCGTTCACACAAATTCTCCATCGGGTAAAATTAAGTTCTCTACAGACGAGTTTATTTTTGGCGCATATACGGTCGCGTTTAAACTCGCACGATGTAGCGCGTATACGCGTTCTGTGCGCCGCGAGTCTTCAGTGGCGGGAGCGCAGAGCCGCGCTCGTATGCGGTCAGGCCGCGCTCGTATGCGCTCGGGTCGCACTCGTATGCGATCGGGCCGCGCTCGTATGCGCTCGGGTCGCACTCGTATGCGCTCGGGTCGCACTCGTATGCGCTCGGGGCGTGCTCGTAAGCGTTCGGGCCGCGCACAGGACACAGGTAGACAACGAGCTGATGCGCGAATACGAAGCATGGAAGCACTTGTTTAATTTTTATTTCTCTTACACGTCATTCATGCAACTGCATTTTTGATACTTTGATGATTTTGGTTTATGCATTTTTGATATTGGTTTATTTATATAATAAAAACGGTATATTATTACATTAATTGAACATTAATCATTGAAACTTTTCGGTTGCAGTATCTGAAACATACTGATAATAATACATCCGTCCATAAATCCACAAAAACTGGTCACATTCAGGGTTGTCAACCAGGGAGAGTAATGCGCGGCGCGGTCGCGCGGCGCAGGACGGCGGGCGCGCCGGCGCCACAGCTTCAACAGTGCAAGCAGTCTCTAGACGTAAAGACCGAAGCTCATTATGGAAAACATTCTTTACCATACCGCGCTATCTGCAGTTACAATATCAATTATTGAAGCTTAGACATTTTTTGTTTCACTACAAATAAATTGAAACATGAAATTAAAAACTGCACAGGTCTGCATAAATTTATATTACCCATTAATATAATAATAAATCATCCATATAAATATATATCCATATATACATACGCATCATAGACACCCACATA
>DWEI01002543.1:0-14169 GCA_018245875.1 Mysoria ambigua | reverse complement strand
CGTAACCGGTGAATCGTGGGAATGTTCTGCATTCCTCTGCCTACCCCTTCAGGAATTACAGGCATGAAGTTACGTTTGATACAGATAACGTAACATCGCGCCTGTAATCGCCGAAGAAGTACGCAAAGGATTATGGTACACTCCTGCGTTTCCCCAGTCACGTTTACATCACGTTATGTAAATAGTGATGAGCCGGTTGTCATATGCCGGGCACAAGTCTAAACACCGAGCGACTATTAGAAACTTTAACAAAATACTTTGGGCAAAAAAATTCAATAACATCCTACTTGAGATTTAAACCCAGAAACTCTCGAGTGGTTGGATCGAGAGTTGTAGGTAGGTGTGGCGGGCCGTGAACCCGCATGTCCAGCGCGGGAATTACGGACAAAAACCCCTCAGGAGAAATTTATGGCATGTAATAGCCTTAGATATGATGGTTTTTAATTATAGAACGTTGACATTAGACAGACGGAAAAAAGAAACAGTACCTATGTAAATGTTTACATATCATACAACGTATTCCTATGTAATCACAAAATGTATTCGGAATATCGACATAATTAAATATTCCACGTTGCTATAAGTGTACTGCTTAACAAAGCATATTTTATAATGTGAAAAGGAATTTCTAATATACGAAAATTACTTTAATATACGAAGGGAGGTGCGAAGTACGGCGCCGATATAGAATTACGCGATAATTTCAACTTAAGCGGAACAGTGTTGCGAGCTTTCAGGAAATCAATATCCATTATTATTATTATTGTTATTTTTTGTAATTGTATTTTTTTTTCTTTATGTAAACCGTGAATAAAGATTGTTATTATTATTATTATTATTATTAACAAGGTTGGGGCCCTCCGGGTGTGAATCTGAAAATTGATCATTTTCGGGCCGTTGATGATTGAATGAATAGGACGTATGATGCCAATCACTCAGATAAAGAACGAATGGAATAAGGTGTCGCTATATGTATAATTATGTCTCTATTTTGAGCATTATTAGATAAATAGACACAAACGCTTAAGTTTCTCTAAGTGAACTTAGTATTTTAACGTTTGTGTCTCAAGAACTTTGGCCCTATTCCTCAGAATGGTAGAGTAGTTTAAGAAAAGATAAGAATAGTGACACTTCCATGGTTTCTCTGTTAATTCTTTTTTTTTGTGAATGGCTCTTTCCATATTAACATTATGTGAACGAGTTTGAAATAAAAACTTTTTTCCAAACAAAGTAATTCAGTTTCTTAATTCGTTTTTAATTTGATTTATTGCTGATTCCAGTACAAATTGTATTTTTATTATAAAATACGACTATTATAAGACAATTTTTGATAACATAAATGTCAACTCAATTTAAAAACAATATATATCAGCCTCTATAAACCTTTTGGAATAGGAGTTATGTAATATTATTTTTAAATGTAAGTTTTTGAGTTCCAATCATTCTATAATTTAGTTATATTTTCATCGTATCTGAAGACCATGTAAACTCGACATAAACAGACAAGTAAGGTACAAGGTATTCAGAGACTTCATAGAGGCAAAAGTACATTTATGAAACTATGACTAGACATCCAATAATAGTAATACTAAATAAATGAAAGATTTCATTTGTTTCATTATGAAATTAACGTTGCGTTGTGGCAAAATTCCACAGTAACTACGCCTTCAGAAGTAAAACAGCAATTTTAATACAAGTATTTCTGAAAGGCCCAGACCTATATCCATCCGTTCAATGTGAATAAATTAGTAACTTGAGTGCAATGTTAATATCAGTAAGTGGCGAAGCCCATAAGTCACCCTATAAGAGTAGACGAATGTGTACAGTGCGCACATAAAGACACTTGAAACAAAACGCTTCGTCTTAGTACAATGGTGTACGTCGCGCGTCGCCACTCCTTGCCCCGCCGCCCTGCCCCCGCCGCCGCCGTCCTCACCCAACTGTCTCAGTCGGTAAGCAGTGCTTAATGAGAAGCGTCGAGACCTAAAATTTGGTGCCAACTCGAACTCTGAAGTGCTCTAGAGGGTCGAGTGCAGAAACGACGATGGAACTCCGAACTGGAGCAGTGGAGCCAAGATTACGAAATCAAAAAAATTCTAGACCTTATTACGAAGGAGACAAGGGTCAGAGGACAACGTAGGCACTATCCGCTCCTATCAGCCTACGCCAAATGGAGGCTTTGATAGAATTTTTACGATTCGATTCTAAAAGCTTTTGATGTTTTCTGAAATTCGATTTTAAAATTGTGAAAGCGAATACGTGTTGATATTTTTTTTATTCTTTGCTTTTTCGAGCTGTTAGACTCATTTCATTACACAAAACCCATCAATTTTTTTTAAGACAATCTATTGATGAACTATAATATACTTATCAGTAAAATAGATACAAAACTTAAGTGAAATTATATTTGCTCTAAAGAGACTTTATCATTTGAAATATCGCTTAATCAATGAATCTGGTAACCTTCCATATTTACCTTAGATTCAGTTTTAATCTTGTCAATGGAACTAAGAATTATGAAATTAGGGTTATATAGATTTTTTATACGTTTGTAAGATATTTGATGTTCAATTTATTTTCATTTAGCTACACAGTATAAAGATCCTGTGGTCTAGACAAATTGGTTCAACGACGATGTGTAGAAAACAGCTACACTAACGACAATGATTTAGTGACTTTTGGGCAAATAAAGGATAACAAACGATATACATAGTAACAATGAGAATGCTCTACTGTTCTCTGAAGAATTTATTTTCTTATTATTAGATCCTTCAACACAGAACACAGAATAATTTATTTCTATATTGCCAATACTATTTTGAATCAGTTTTATAGCAGTTACTGGTGAGAAAATATGCTCAATTTTGATTAATAATAATTCAAATCAAAGTTCGTTCATTTATCATGATCATCATCAGTCCACTGAGGTCCTTAAAATCTGTCCCAAAATATACGTCATGAGACATTTTTTGTCTAGTATACCTAATATTATATATTACGGTGCACATTTTAATTAACTATACAAAATTATCCAAATTTTATTTTATATCATAGGTGTAGTATTTAATTTTTATGGTTATTATTAACATTCATCTATCATAACGAACTTCGATCTAAATCATATTCATAAGAGTTTAGGTATACATATTATACGTAACTTCCTGTAATTGGCGAAAGGGTAGGCAGAGCAATGCAGAACCTGCCTACAATTCACCAGTTACGTTCACGTCCCCCTACACAATAGGTAGTGAGCCTATTGCCATGCATCGGGCACATATCCAGACTTCGGACCACTACTAGAAAATCTAAATTAGAAAATTTTGTAGTGTTTGACCTGGGCATCGAACTCGAGACCTCTCGATCGGCAGTCGCTAGTCGGCGGGAGCTCATGAGGAAGGACCTCGTATAGGTCCGAAATAACGTACGTGAGTCTATCCGGCTTATACTTAATTTACATTTAGTTAAAGTACCAATAAAAAACTTCCCAAACAATAACCACCCATGACGGTCAATACGAAGAACCAAAAGGACGCGACTGGACTATTACAATGAAAATCCATTAAAGCGTTATCTTAGTATGAAATCAGTTCATTTCATGTACACAACACAGCACAAGTATACATGGAAATGTTGAGCAATTATTAATCCATTAAGTGCTACATATGTGTATGTGTGTGCAACGATGCCTAGTTTCGACCGGTTTATGTCTTAAGCGGATGCGGTTAGCGTTGCTCCCTAAGTGGTTCGTCCGCAACTGTGCTCCATTTTCGATTATGAATTTAAACGGGGTATATTTCATATATTACATGCGATAAAATGTAAACATAACATTATGCCTGCAGTTAAGAACAAAACGTTCGTCGGATATTATTAAAAAAATAGTCCTAAGATAATATCTAGTTGCCGTTTCTGCAAATGCAAAAGAAAAGAATTATATAATTATAATTTATACATGTAATAAATTTTCTGAAGTAATTTATTTTCTAACAAACGTGCAAGTACTACGAATACGTTCGTAGTCTGTAGATCACCATAATGTAGAGCGCCTACGGCGGCTCCGCGATCGCTACGAGGAATTCTCAATTCCGACGTAGCGTGGGCGTTATAAAATGCGTGGGCTATATATACTAGTAGTAGCGTGGGCATAACAAATTATCTAATACTAAATATTCTTGATAGCTATTAAGCCCTGTTAATATAATTAATATATAGGTGAAAACATGTTTGTTGGTTTGTCATTATTCCATGCTAACACGGAACAACGATTAAACGGAAATTTAAACATATACATGTATGTACATAGTTTATTAATCTATGATAGACATAGGCTTGTCTTTACAAGATAAAAATGCATAATTCTTGTGGGATTTAAATAAGATGTAATACAACTTAGCGCTGGAATCGACCATGCCAGGTGGAATATATTTGCAGATCTGTTGCTGGAAGAATGAGTTAAAGGAGAAAAGAGTATAAGTAAGAAATTTGAGTGTGATTTTTCGCGACCGAAGTAACGGTTGACAACTATTACCTACGTACTTATTTAGAAAGAAGAAATAATTAAATATATCCAAAAAATATAAAACAAACTCTTTGAGTTATTATAATAAGAAACTATACTGAAGAAATGCCCACGGGCCGATTGGATTACAAACAATAATTAAATCTTTGATCAAACCATTTGTATACTGGTTTGATAAAAAATAAATATTGTGATATATTCAACAAAAGGCCTTAGAAAGACGGTCACATTTTTAAAAAACAATACATTCTTTTATAATGCCTTGTTATAATAAGTCTTTCTTTCATCTTTTGTATGGAACGATCAACTTTTATTTCCTTTGAGGGTATTTCGTAAAGTTTTGAACTAGAACCGCACCAGACGGGATTTTTAAAAAAACTCTTTTTACTGCTGTTTTATTTTCATAGTTACATGTGTATATATGGTTCATGTAACATAACACCACGCCTATATTTCCGCGAAGGGACAGGTAGGTGAGTGTAGTACACTTCCACTTTTCACCCACGCTTAAACTTATCATCGTGGAACAGGGATGAGGCTATTGACACAAATCCAGTACCAAAACTAAGACTGGAAATTTTAATTAAAAAAATTATTTTGCACGACCCGAGGACCGAAACCAAGACCCTTGAGCAGCCATGCTTGAAATCAGAAAATCCACGAGGCAGTCGTTTTATCTAACTTATCGAACTTTTTATATGTATGTATACAATATTAGCAAAGAAATAATCATTTTTTCAATGATTTTATAATTAAGGTTTTGGAAATATCCATAGCTTATAAAAGCTACATATAAAATGTGACTGAAAAGAATATTACGTTCGAAAGAAACAAGGACAAAATAGTACCATAAGCTTCAAACTCATGCATCTACTTATATTTAAGTCCAACGGAACGTCGCCACTCGGGCGGTTAAGTGAGACGCCGCTTCTAACAGGAAAATTGACACTTAGGGTATAATAAATTTAAGTTAAACTAGAACTTCCATTTCCATCAAAATTTTAATGGCATATTTTTTTGGAGTTTTCTTCTTCTTTTGTTTTTATTTTTCCTGCTTAGAATTTGGTTTATTTTTATTGATATAGCTACAATTTTTAATAGGAAAGCTTAAATAACATTTTATAAATGAATTATATTTTTTTTGGAATTTATTAAGTATATTACCGGTTCACAATGTTGAGATATGATCATTGGTAAACGATATTCGAATTGTAGTAATTTTTATAACTACTTATTAACTTGCCCTGATTCATCATAAACCATGCACTGCACAGTTATGACTACTTGTAATTATATGACAAGTGAACTGGACAATAATTTTAGTATTGGAGATAAATAAAAACTAAAAACATGAACATTCAAACATAGCCCTTCAGGATATTTTGAAATACATGGCCAATTTCAATTTGTCTAATACTGATTTTCAAATTAGATAAAGATATCTGACCTATATGGACTTCAGAAAGATATTTGATGATCCGTGACACAGAAAAAATAATCTACAAACTAAGGCACACCAGTTACTATTACTATAATAATGTCAATAAATTACGTTCAATATTGATCACGCCGGTTGGACGCTATGGCCACGAGTGAAGACCAGCACTTCAGCGCACTTATTTCCCCTCTGGCGATAATAAATACAGGACAACATTAAACGCACGACCACGAGCTCTGCACTCAACGTCCCTTATGGTTTATAGGGGCATTGTCGTCATAGAACTCACAACCAGCAGACGCGGCAAAAATTTCATTTGAGACACACATCTCGGTTGGAACTTAGAATTTTTTAGTTATTTTCGTTATGACAAAATACTATTATATAAGCACATGACACATACTGACATAATTTAAAACTGTTTAAATACATTTAAATATTCTATAGAAACATTGTCGACTGCGTCTTTATCGGATTACATCGAATAACATTGGGCGCTGCCGAAATGTGCGCGTGAGTCGACACTAAACCGTAGGTTTTATGTTCATAATTTAAATGTAAAATAAAAAATATTATTCCCATTTAATGCCATCCGTCTCTAATCCCGCTGTGTATTACATAAGGTCTATGTTGTTGTTTCCACGACATGGAACAACCTTGTGTTGCGTTGTCAGTGAACATTTATTATTTATGAAATTCATTTCTATTCATTATCAATTCTTTGGATATATCGTATATTGAATGACGTCAGCGGGGGCGGCACCGCTTGAAACCTTTTAGTGCATGGCATGAGCGTGATATGTGATTTATAATGTTTAACATAAAACTCAATTTTGTAGCAAAAGGATCCAGACTACACCGCGTGAGTCATATGTACAGTCATCACGTAAACTGACGAATAGTTTCTATAAAAGATATTTGTTGTAGTGATTATCACAGAATTAATTTCTTACCACTTATATTAATGTTATATTAATATCAAATAGAATATATCGCCTATCTAAACATGGTGTAGTTGTGTGTCGTGCTATAATTTATGTAACATCACGCCTGTAAGCCCCGAAGAGGAATGTTGAACACTCCCACGTTTCACCAGTTACGTTGAAGTCACTCTATGGAATAGGTGGTGAGCCTACCATGCACATATCTAAACTTCGAGCCACTACGATAAAATCTAAATAAGAAAAATTTAGTAGTGCCCGACCCGTACAATTGAACTCAAGATCTCCCGATCAGCAGTCACACATTCAACCAACACGGTCAACAAGGCAGTCAAAGATGATGGTGATGGCGTGATGTACGACAACTTCGATATCAGTATAGTAATATGAAAGGTTAACTACAAGAATAAAGTTCTTTCTTTCAAATATCCTCTAGCTTAGACCTTGTCGTATTTGGAGTAGCCAATTGGAATTTTTTAAATATATGTCCGCGCTGACAGCCACTGTGGGCAAGCGTAAACTTCAATAAATAATTCACACGGCCCTCGAGGCTCGTTCAACGTTCACTCGTGTGTCAACAAGTCGGTCTCGAGCAGTTGTTACAGCCATGACGACAAGCAGTGTTACTAATTCACCGGTAAGTGTAGTGGTCGTAGTGATTCGGGCTAAGCCACGCCCTCGGACCGCAAATGCTTAGTGTGAGTAACGAGCTTCAATGAACGGTAATCGCTGGTATAACGCTCCACTTTTTTCTTCGGCGACTGGGTAAAACAACGAAATTAAACCGCGATTTATATTTTCATTAGCTGTAGCCAGCACGAATATTTTAAATTCGTAACTTGTGTCGTACACTGTACTGTTTTCTTATTAAAGGAACCAATGACCAGCTCATTCATGTAATCAAATTTCAATGGTTAATCAATGTAGGCCTGTATATGGTACATAAAATATTTGATTTTTTTATCGTGAGGAATCAACCACATACCAACTTCTAATTTAGGACTAGGACTTATCACGCACTGATTTCAGATTTGCATAGATTTGTTTAATTAATTTACTCCTTTTAAGTTCACATCGTAATGTAGTTACAGGATTGTACCAGTAGTTTAACTTCGATTCCCGGTGACAATGCCAAGAAATATGTCTACGTACGGCAACGATTCAACTATTCTTCCTTAGATAACGTCACAGTATTAGTCATGTCAATTTATTGTATAAATACTACAAAATCATTTCATAAAAAATCAATATTGTGTACGCTCTGATATTCTTCCATAAAAAAAAACGTAGAGAAAGTATAATTAAACGTGTTCTCTGTTACGGAAATAATAATAGTATTCACTATAGAAATGTCGGAGGGCAGAAAGTAGGTGAAAGGGTCAGTTGTTTGTGTATAAATAGGTGACTACGTTCCGATTGGATCCTATCGTCCCCACAATACATCACGATTGACCTACATTGCCGCTTCACGTGCACGTGCATAGACGTACCCGCGTGCGATTCCAAGCGTACAATAACACGTCACGTCGGATCACATTTGGAAATTATCGTGAGCTCACAGCCGTGCACAGAATGACAACTAGCGAAGAAAATGTTTGTTTTACAATCGAACGTCTAAATATTTTCGAACGGATAATTTAAGTTGTGTATAAATATTGCTTATGTTATTATTAATCGGATAAAAGTTAAAGCGAGTATTTTACAGTTTAGACCGTATTATGGAGATATTAAATGGTTATATTACGTTGAATGATAAAATTGGGTCGTAATTACAAGAAAACGATCGGCTGAAGTTTGGTATGTCAAAGCTAGTTTTATCAAACAAATACCGCTGATCAATTCGGGCTTTATTATGTATGTATACAGAAATCAGGTTACAGTGAGTCATGAGGTTTAGTGGGGCTTTTTCAATGGCCACAAATAAAACGCTTCTTTAAAACTTTCAATTTTCTCACTAATCATAGGATAACTTTCTCACTAAGATAACCTACATCAAGTTGGTTGAATATTTAAATTATTTGATACATTTGTAGAATGTAATTTTCATACAGATCGTAAAAGTCTCGTTTATTCATGCTAGAGTTGTAAAAGAGGCCACGAGAAGGGTGAACGATGCGAGATTAAGCCGAAATAATTCTTTTCCACTATTTTGTTACTACAGAACACGTAGCGTAGTTCACATTTACCGCAGTTGGCTGTGGCTTGCGTCTACTACTGTGTAAGGGCCGTCTGTGGTTTTAGGTCTAGAGATAGAAAAAAGCGTGACCGGTTCGCTCGTACCTTTGCTCTCAGACTTGACCAATGCTCCCCGTTTACTGATTAATGTAACATACGACATTATATTAGAATACAAAATTAAATAAATTAGGAAAAATCCTTTCCAGATACAGATTTGGTACTCGGTACTCTCTGCCTATTCTATTAAGGATCTAGCTTGAGAATATGAATAAATTTATATAGGAAACTTCTCAAAATAAACTCAATACTTTAATTAAGTGAAACTTGGCAGAGACAAATTAATACAAATTAAAACTATTCAATTTTATAGATACTAGTCCGGTTGCCCTGATTACAATCGAAATAAGTAAAACTTCTTAACATCAAATTAAATGGCCTCTACCGTCATAGTAAATTATAAAATAAAACCATAAAAATAAAAACAAAAAAATCATATTAAATTTTATTATTTTTTGTTTTTATTATCTTTTATTGACTTGTTTATAATCAGTTTTTTAAGCCGTTGCCTAGAATTAAATTCGCATACAGGTATGCGAATTTAATTCTAGGTACACAACTTAATTCTAGGTACACAACGCGTGAAACAAAATTTGCGCGCGAACATTTTTTCGTATCTCATGTTACTTATTTTAACACACCGGTTAACGACTGTTTAATCTTTCCAACAGATTATATATTATTATCCATATTTCGTGGAATCGTTAATAATTGCGACGTGACAGACTTCTGCAGCAAGTATATAAATATATGTATTTTATATTTGAAATAAGTCAATAAACTCATATTCAGTTAATATATAACATTAATAAAGTACAAGTGTACTGAATTTAAAATGAAAAGGAATTGCGAGTAAAGAACACACAATTTTTAAATGCACAAGATTTTCAGCATCAGCGCACATTAGAATCCACAAGATGGCGAAATACGCTCGTAGCATTCCCGTAGCAACAAAGGGGTACCGCTTGTTTAAAATATTTGCAGTTTTTTAATGTTTTTAGCAAATAAATGAATTAATAAAGTAAATTAAATGAATATGATAATAAATAAACCCTGTAATTTTCCATTTAAACTACAGCGGTTAAGCACTGAATGATTATAAAATATTTATTTCGTAAATAGTTGTAGACTATCTGTAATATAGGGGTAAGTATAAGCGGGTAAGTTATTAAAATAAACTAATAAGATAGTTAGGAACATAATTCGAAAATACTTTCGTTCATCACTGCAATACTAAGAACCATGACACAACGCAAGTATCCATCCAGTGCATCTGAATTAAGACATGAACGTGTTCAAATGGTAATAGACAACGATTTACTTTTCATAGTAAATGTGTAAGACTCAGTTACTAGGCACATACTTGAAACTACATAACCTATACACATGTATAGAGCTATGATAGGTTATATCTACATTTCAAGCGATGGATACAAAGTTTGCCCGGCAAACAGGCCCGCAGCGCTCCACTAGCATCTCAAAGCATTATTTTTCATTAAGAGATAACGAATCCACAGGGAACTCCCGAAAAAAAAGCTACAACACGTAGGAGCTAGTGAGGCCGTAGCGAGCGGGGTCGTCGAACGCCGTCGGCGTCCGGGCCGGGAGGGGCAACGGTTTCGGCGCGCGTTATCGATCGGATCGCATACCTTCCTGCGGCCGCAGCAGAGCATCCTCCGAGCGCGCGACTGACCGCCCGGCGAAGACTTCAACCTGGTTAATTTACGCCACTGCATCGGTGCAAATTAGCGCGGCGGTTGCGGGAGCGGCCGCGGTGCCGGTAGCTCGCGCATCGCGGTCGCGCGTCGGACGCGGCCGGAGCGCGCGAGCCTCTCTCGCGGAGTGCCCGCCGCACGCGCGCGCCTGCGCCCTACGGCCACCCCCCACACTTACTCCTCGCGATTAATAATTCCGACTACACTGCCAGTGCGTATGTGGGTTAGTTTTTTGGCGATCGATGCGATTATTTGGTAGAGCCGCTTCCGCTACACCATCAGTGCACCGACAGCAGACATTCCGTTGATCGTCCTTCGACATCGACGGCGGCGTCCAAAGCGGTCGGCCGGCGAGCGCCATGTAGAACAACGTCGGGAAAGCCTCTCTGACCTCGGTCGAGAGTAGGTATAGCTGAATAACGCTACTACAAGCGTAATATAGCAACGTAAAATCGTACACGAATATCAAGCAGTAGTATTCATAAATAATATTCGGTCGGATACACTTTTAAGTAAATTTTTTTCTCTATTTTTATTACACATACAGTGTAATAACCATTCTGCCATATTTTACTACACAAGTAAACATATTTAATGGACAATAGTAGATTGTACTTATTCGTTAAAAATTAATGTAGCATGAATGAAAAGAAATAATACATGTTATGAATAAATCATTAATTGTATTTTAATTGCATTTATACTTATATTATTGTTATTTTTTAGTTTCACATAATTACATGAAAGAGCATCATATTTCTTCGATGCAGTAATATTAAACTTCATATTTGGAACATGCGGATTTTACTTTCCACACAAATACGCGGCAAAACCACAACAGAGGGTCGCGAAGTTTTCTCAACGTGCAACTTTGTGACCGCCCAGCCACTTTCCCGTTTACGTGTAAATTAATGGAATTTCAACGAGCCTTTTGCCTCGAGTTAAATATAAGCTAAAGGACGTATTGCATTAAAACGCTTCAAGCAATAGCAAACCTTACATTGACGACGTAAAATCCAATACGGCCTGGATTATGAAAAATTAAAGTTACCGTCAGCGATTAGATATCGTTCACGCTATTTCAAATTTTGTCGCTTCAAACAGTTATCAATAAATAATCAGACTGTTGTTTTCTAACCGTATTTTTGTATTTATAAATCCACCGTTGTGGCTTTGTTTCCATTTCGAGAATAAAAGGCTTTGGTAAAATGCTTTTATATTGTAACAAACGAATTTTATTATGAACTGCTGTCAAAACAACACCTCTATTAGAATGATTTTGAGGTAACAGTGCGACTTATTAATTACGTAATTCTGTTATTACAGTATTACGTGAGTAACAATCATTTAAACATGTGTTAACTCCAAATTATATTATAAGTAATTATTCAAAAATATAAATACGACTTTGACTGTTTCTTTAAAAAAAGACAAAAATTATGTATAATGACTTCAATTAAAATTTCTTTGGAAAAACAACTAAACAGTTTCCAAAACGAATCACACAAGAAAAAAGTGTTTTTTTCCTTTTCAAATTCACAAAAAAATAAAAAAGAGACAGTTTCATCCAAATAAATTGTTTATACCACTGCGTGTAAGTAGGTACTTAGAACTGTTTTATTTTGCATTATGCCTTAATCATTCTCATTGTGAGCAGAAATCCACATCCTGTAATAGTACAATAATCATCAATAATGATGATAGTGATATTTCGAACTTTATTGAGGAACAAGTTCACGGTATTTTTTTATTTTTAACTAACAATAAGCCAAAAACAGCCAATATGTGAAACAATTGATCAAAGTAGACCCCCTGTACGGACATTTATATAAAACATGCCCGAATCCGTTAGATGGGGTTGTGAGTTCTTAATTTCGAAATAGCGTGGTGTCCCTCGGCAAAACTGATTAGGGCAATTTCGGTAAATTATTTTTATTTTCATACATACGCTATCGGAGACGCGGCGAAAGCTTCCACGGTGACTTACGAACTTAATATCGTATATGGAAAACAGAGCTTTTTAAATTTACAAAGATATTCGACAGGTAGAGGAAATCTAATGTAATGAAATATATTCGAACGATTAGTTGTCGATTGCGTCAAAACTTTGAATGAATATCGAATGGTAAAGAAGTATCAGCGCTATAAAGAATAAGTTATACCGCTTTAATTGTTACGCAAGTATGTATTAACTTAGTATCTAAAAACATAGATTGCTCAAATTGAACTAAACACTTATTTCTCAGTACAATACATATTATACAAGGTTTTCTTACTTAAGCACATAACAATCGTATGAATTTTGTTCCGGCGAAACGGTGAGTATGAAATCTGACGTCACCAAAAGCCTAACAATAATTTCATTATGGTTAGGTTTGTTAATGAGAACTTTAAAATTTTCATTGTTAAATTCTATTACCTAAATCTGAATGGATCACGCTCGCTACGTCACACTGCTACGCAGCTACGATTCAATGTCAATTGCTTATAAATTACGTGTGTCTATGACTAGCGAAAATTCGTATGTTATTCACTCCCCGATACTACTTGAAATATAACTTGTGTTATATAACTTTTCAAATTAATATCTTTTGTAATTCTAATTGACTTCTTCGTCGAATTGTTAGCTGATCATAAATTTTACAGGTGTATCGTGGGAGTGTACCACACTTCTCTATCTATCCTTGCGAGAGTATCTGTGTGATAACAAATAAAGAGTCAAATATATTTACTTGAACCGTGATGCATTTTGTATGACTTGTAATTTGAGTTCAAAAATCATCGAAAATAGCATTGTTTCATATTTCTTAGTCTAGTAGGTAAGGACTTTATTAAATTTATTTATAGTTTGATACCAATTTGAATTTTCGTTTGTACATCACTGTAAAACATTGTCTATTAAAATAAGTGCTAAGTAATAATAAAAATTAGCCTTTATGAAAACTAAGGCTTTGGTTCACCATTATCAGCAGATGTATATCAACTATGGCTATCACGAATAAAATGGGATAAGATAAAAGAAATCTATAGTAGATCGGTGTAAATTTTCCGCAAAATTTATTCTTGAGGTCGTACAACACACTGACAGGGGACCAAAGACAATTTATTGTTTTAACCCTAGAAGATTACAATCACATGAATAGGAAGTAGACTTATCGACAGGGTTGTAAGAGTTATATTTATCGGCTATCTTGTTGCACCTTTCTTACTTTCGAATACTAACTAACATAACAGGATATGTGCTCGATGCATGGCAATAGGCTCACCACCTATTACATAGTGGGTCGTAAACGTAACCGGTGAATCGTGGGAATGTTCTGC
>DWEI01002542.1:0-14170 GCA_018245875.1 Mysoria ambigua | reverse complement strand
CTGCATTCCTCTGCCTACCCCTTCGGGGATCACAGGCGTGAAGTTACGTACACTTTATAAGAAATACTCATAATTAATGTATCAGGTTTGTTTTTTAAAATGAATTACTTTGTTATACTCGGATTGACACCTGAGCGGGTAGCTGAATTGTTCACCAATACTCTATCATTGGTCTCAACGTTATTGGGATATTGTTCCTTTAGTTTTTATTTTAATCTTTTTTAAATACACATAAAATGACGAACAGAAAAATTAATTAAATATAAATAAAGCAAAGTGTTAAACAGAGTGAAAGTTAAACTATAATATATTTTTCATTAACTAAAATGTTACATACGCACGTATATTTTTTCGGGATGGTCCGACTAGTTTCGGACCTATACGAGGTCCTTCCCCATAAGACTTCGCCGCGACCTCGCTACTATTTTAAAAGTTATTTAAGTTCATGGCTAGATAAAATTTGTATATCTGTATAGTGTGCCTACCCCAACTTCTCATCATCACCTAGGTGGATAGGTAGAAAATGCCAGTTGGCATTAAGTCCGCCCTTTGTCAACAACAATAAAGGATAAATAAATAAAAATAAGTATATATGACATTAGTAGGTAATACCATATAATAATAAGCTATGTATGACGAGATTATTTAACACCCATGCAGTATGTAATGCAAATTTCTACCAATAATATTTCTACATATGACTAAGAGAACTAAATAGATGATATAATGTACTATGTATATTTTAAATTATAAGCACCTACGTACCTACACATTATTGAGAAAAATCTGTTATTATACTATTAAATAAACCAACTAAATATAATTAGCAATTGCATATTCGTATATAAATTTTATATAAATTGAAAAGTTTTAAACGTATAAATGTTGCATTCTCAAATCAAAGTAGGAAAGTATTGGTACACTGTAATTTTATTATGTTTGTATACGTAACATCAATTGGAGGAATGTATCAGTGCTGTTTCACTATTGCAATCTTGTCGTAAGTGTATAATAAATGGTTTATGCAACTTGTTTATATAAATAGTCTCATTGAAAATAATAGTTCTTATTTATCAAACCGTAACTTCACGTCTGTAATCCCTGAAGAGGTGAGTAGAGGAATGCAGAACACTGCAACGATTCACCAGTTACGTTACATCTCACAATGGAATAGTTATTGAGCCTATTGCCATACACCGGGCACATATATGCAGACTTCGATACTAGTAGTAAATCTAAATTAGAAAAAAATAATAGCCCGGTATTCGAACTCCGAACCTCTCGATCGGTTGTCGCACGTGCAACTAATACGACCAACGAGCCAGTTACCATATTATTACTAGTTAGCTGGCTCGTTGGTTGTTGGCAAGCGCAACTGCTGAGACCGAACATTATGGAGTTGTTCCCGCGTCCGGTACTATGGCTTTTTCTAAGTTACACTTTATAATACTTCGGGGTCTTGCTTGGTGCTCGGTGTATGGCAATAGTTTCGACCCCTCTTCCATAGTGCGACGTATATTTAAACAGGTTGATCATCAGAGATACACTTTTCTGCCTAGCCCTTCGGAATATACAAGGGTGAAATTAAAAAAAATATTACTATGTGTCAATCGTAATAACTTAATCTTTTATGATAACAATCAGAAATACGAGAAGATTTCTCTAATAAATATAATTTAGATCATATTGTCGAACATTGGATGTTCCTTGAATATAAATTAATCAATAGAATATAAAACATCTCGTCCAAAAGTTATATGCTTTTTAAAATATAAGTCGATAATATCCGTTATCTGTGTTTAAGTACATTTTGTTTTCTAAGGTACGTAGTTAGACTGTGTAAGTACATTTAAAATACCATGACCCTAATTCCATAAAATAAATTTTATGTAACATCGCCCGGCGCCGCAGAAACGTTTACTCCGTAACTGTCATCTCATTATCCGATTTACAGCCGATTTTAGTCGGATGTTTCGACACATCTTGCGGGTACAAATACGTGACAAAAACAACAGATAGGTCCGTTTATAGAGAAGTGTATTACATAAATGTATGTAACATCTTAGTTTGTGCTTCTACAGGTGACGACACTTTATGATCCTAGGTGCATATTTTTTATGTTTGATTTGCTTTGTATTGTTTTGTATGTAATACTATATATTTAAGTCGGGATGTACTTAAAAATGTATACTTCAATGATTTGCTTAATTTGGGATCATATGACTGTGCGTTACATTTTCCCAAGAACTCATTATATGTATATACTTAGTTAAAGTGACAAAGCACGAAGTAATGTTTTATTTTGGCCGTGTGGTACTAATAGCATATTTTTTTGTCTAAATGTTTGTATATTTAATAATATTTTTTGATATGCAAATGCAGTTTATATGTGGTTTCAACGGATAGTACAGGTACAAGACTCTGGTCTGACCTAATTCGATCCAAATTCACTCGACAATTTTGCTTTACCGTTATACGAATTATAGTCTTAATTAGATTACATAAATTATAGAAACACAAAGTAACTTCACGTCTATATCTCCCTGAACGGGTTTGCAGTGGAATGTAGTATACTTTCAAGTGTAGTATTAAGTAAGAACATTTTAAATGAAACAAGTATTATTACTATATATATTTTGGTCATGATATCTGAACTGTATTGGCCTTGTAATAACTAAAAGAAATATTAAGACATGACGAGATGATTCGAATCTTTTGAATAAACAAACTTTTGCAACAATAATAGCGGTAGGCGTCAGTACCGTGATATATTTTCCTTTCTTGACGAATGTTTGCTAACATTGCATTAGCTGTACACCTTGAAAGAACGCTTATTTGGCGCTCACTTGAGTAATGTACTATAGAAAACTCGTCACTAATTCTTTTCTTGTTATTCCACTGATGTGTTATTTCTTCTCAGAACCAGACGTTGAGTCTATAACACATCACACTAGTAAAGTTCAACTTTGTTGGCTGTTTTACGTCTATTGTAAACGTTTTGGAAAACATTAATTTGCATAGTTTTCTTCACAATGAATTATTTTAACGTAAAAGCCAAAATTTATATTTTAATAAGGTATGTAACTCAAAAATAACAGGTACGTAAAAAAAGTTGTATGTCAGACCACCCTAATGAAATCTACTACTTAGGTAACTATCGTCTAGACACATACATTTTCTAGTCCTGAGTATCGGCTTCCGAAAATAAACAGGTTTTTTTTCTCATAATGACGGTAAGACTGTATGTGGTTCCATTCAATCTTTGATCTGAAGCGTTATTTGATCTAGTGCCCGTACCTATGACCTTCTGTGTCGCAGTACTCGCTAAAACATATCCACATCAACTAATCTATTCGTCTCAGTGACTGAAGTTAGTCGTTGTTAATAAGACTATTATTAAGCATTAATTACAAGGACTATCAGGGTTCATTAGTTCCGTCGGTATAAATTAAGTGAGCCTAACAGTATCTGTCTTATTCGGTGGTACAGAAACCGCAGACGTAACTGCTCTAGAAGATTATTATGGTCGCATCTGGTGCACACGTAACACGCTGAACGGTAATTGTAAAATACGAACACAATTTTAATGCAGTGTTCGAGAAACATAAAAATATGTTTGTAACACACGTTACGGAGAAAATGACCAATCTAGAAAATGGAACGTAATTTATTGTATGAAGTAATCGGCTTAACGAGCCAATTCTTCAACGCTGCAATGTGTGTATATATTTACAGATGGCAATTTGTGTAATGTCCGTCCAAATGTATCTTTAAATGAACTATTCATTTAACTTTGCATTTTATCTTTGCGTTCTCGGTTGCAAAGAAATACCTACATATGACGCGACATGAGTGATAGTTTAACGAGACCTTGTTATACTTTTCGACTATTAATTATGGATACTATTTGGGTAGGGATCCGTTGACAATTTTTGTGCTTCTCAAAGTTGCCATTATTTATTTAGACAACAATAGGCAAGGCGGTGACAGAACGTAAAGGCGGTCGTTAAGAGAGCTCTGCGTCCAACAATCTTTTGAATGACGAATGAAATTAATGAATGGCGAAAAAATGATATTTATGTCAACACCTAGATATAAAGGTACTCGTACCTACTTATATCTTTTGAAAATTCACACAACGAATGAGTGAAATAGGGAATTACTGTCATGATCAAGTGTTTAAATTCATAGTAGGTCCTAAGTCTCCCCAGTGCGGTGTTTACCATAATCACCGAGGTAGCCAGGGTAGAGCCATATGTAGTTTTTTATTAAATAGGTATTATGTTAACATTATTTTTCTTTGTGTTATTTATAATTAAATGTTTTGTGAGTGTTACACATAATTGAGTATTAAGATTCACGTGCTTTTTCGGTATGACCCGACTATTTTCGGACCTATACATGTCACAATATTCTTTAATTGTATGAAGTTTTAAATGTTATTTCGATGTCAAAACTTTAAAAGTACTTAGATATTACTAACGTACTATTACTATTTATCGTATTTTGCATTTAAGCCCAATCTTTCACTTTCTTATAAATTTAACATTTTATATATTCAAACATCGATCTATGCGTGTGGCTCGCAGTTTTCGCACCGCCTACGCAGCCGCCCGTGGGCGGTACAATCACCTCCGTAAAGAATTACTCAATATACTGAAGGTCAACACAAATAAAACAACAATGATATCACAATAAAAAATGTATATATTTCTTTATAACATAACATCGGACCGCAACCGTTGTATACGACTTTATATTACAATGTGTAAAATAAACTTGTATACGAGATTAAACATGGCATCGTCACACACACGAACAGCTCACACGCGTGTGCTCGTCCAGCGGGCAGGCGCCGAGCACCTCCCGCGGCGGCCGACGCGCCGCTCGAGGCGGTCGTGGTTCGCGTGGTACCTGATTTCCAGCTTGATGACAGGGACTAGGTATAATTCGCCTACACTACAGAAAAATAAAATCATCTCGACAACAAATTGACAGTAAACGTCAAACGCACGCTGATGACGTTGACAGTAAAGTGTTGCCGTTTTTCAACGTTACATTATCAGGCAGTTGCAGTTTTCAAAACACCGGCCTCTTCGCCCTACGGCCCTTAGGCCTATCGGCGCCTACGCCGACACGATCATAAAGTGCGGAGCAAATAATCCAGTCTGAAAGAGCACCTCCATGCCGTTTTATTTATGTAATTTCGATAGCGGATAATGGCGGCCTCGATGCAATAATAATAATAATTAACGTATACGTCATTTTGGATGTAGCGGCACCGTTATGGGAAATGCGATGTTTTCGCCAATGCTCACATTCTAATAGTTTTTTTATTTTCTATTTATCCAGTTTTTGTAGTCGATTACTGTAAGGGTGTTGTACTTGCTGTATACATGCAATCAACAATTTGAGACGATCTCGTTTTTCCTAATTCCTATTTTATTCATTACTATATCCTATAATAGCAAAAACGAATACAATAACAATTGCAATAAAAAAAACTGCCTTGCAAACATTTTATAACATAACTCCCAAGTTTTGAGCAACGTTTTAAGTATAAATTAAATCATAATCAAACACAAAATCAGATGGGAAGAACCGAACCCGTCTTTGTTAATTAAGAGATATAATTGTAGACAGCTACATTTAATTTTATCAGGCAAGTTGAAATGCACAACATATATTTAAATAATATAATATTACTTTAAAACGTATGAACTAATGCAGCGTTTCTCAACCTCCAACAATTTAAATATTATTAGAACAAAAAACATTTCATTCAGTCTGGTTGATTTGAATAAAATTTATATAATTTACGATCCAGCATTGTTTCAGAAAAACTAACGTTTCAAATCGACATATTGTAGAATAAAAAATAAAGTTTTTTTCTATTAACATTACTATCGAATGTAAGCTAAGTCATCCATCCATAATTTAGAATTTCATATGGAAATATGGTCATCAGAAACCAAAGAAAAATGTGACGCGATGAGTATGATTTAAACAATCGGCGCATTTTAATTTATATAGCAAACGGGTAAAAAGGTTGAGAAACAACTGCCAATGTACAAACAGAATTATGCAAGCGCTTATCCATGTTACGTGCAATATAAAATAAAAATTGTGAAGTTCATGTAATTTATGTTTGAGATAACTACACAATAACACTAAAATAGAATTAAAGAATACATTGGAATTAAAATAAACTTAGAGCACCGAAGAAGTCTTCCAATTACATTATTATTTAAAAACATGTCTGTATTCGTGAAATTTAATAACAGTTTATTACAGTAACAAAAGTAGTTATTTCTTTGAATATTTCAATTTGGTGAATAAACCGTAATTGATTATGGCGATAATTTTTGGTTACTCGGAGCGTGGTAATACGTTATTGCCTATGAGAAATTACCGCATTAAATTATTTGATAGAATGTTCTCTTTTTAAAAATATTAGCCCAATTTCGTTGATAAATTCTACTATTAAATGTAGGGTGCCCGCAGGGACAACATAATTGAGCACCCAATTAAGATTATTTGGTGCTCTAAATGAGTTGTTACATATAACTTAATGTGTTTAGAACTGCTCAGCATTTCCTTCATACAATGGGTAGTACTGAGCAAAATGAATATTAACATAGAAAATGTGTTTGTAAATAAATAATGCATAATGTGTGATCAAGCTCAAACCAGGTACCGAATATAAAATCAAAAGAAAGCAGTGTTTACATGAAGTCGTCATAATCATTATCATAATTGCCATATGCATCATATTGGTTGAGGTGGGCCTGGAAGAAAAACACAAAGCAACTTGTGAATATACTGTTAAAGAACTATATCATGTTTGAGAGTATACCATTGAAACTGTTGCGAGGTGATTTTACAGGTAGTGTTAATATTATGAGACACTGAGTATTGGCAGATTGACCTGAAGAATCAGAATACATTTGTGACTGATCTGACATACAAGTTCAGTTTTATTCAAAATTTTATGCAGTCAGGGACTTATAATTAACATTACAATGCTACTTAAAGAAAACAAAAATTATTCATTTTTAGAATTAACATGGCATTTGTATCTTATCTCTGGTGCAACAACAATCCTATTTGATCTTTAAGAAAAATACAACACATATAACAATACCACATTTGATGTTTGATATTTAGCGGCCAGCTTATGAGTGTCTAAATCTATATGAGAAAATATAGATAACAAAAGAAAAAAAATCACACTCACATTGTCATCTTCAACTTTTAACTTGGCCTTGCCCTTGCCTTTCGTAGGTTTCTTTGCCTTCTCGTTTTTCTCTACTTTCTGTTTTTCAATATACATATTGTCAACTGTAAGCTTTATCCTCTTGATATCAGCAGATGACACTGAGATAATAATTGATGTTTTACATAATAATACACATGCAATTAATGTCTGTATAACAATAGCAGTGATAGTACACTTTGGTAACAACTTGAGTGCTAGAAGGTATGTATGTTTTGAAGAAGGAAGATTTTAAAAATGGAACAAGTACAGAGTTGTGTTCTTATGAATATGCAGTGGTCATTAAGATCCAGTCCTCATTTTGAATGGGAATTCTTTTTGCAGTCAACCTCTGCTTTAGCCCTGTTCCAAATATTATTTTCAGTATACTTTAAGCAGTAAAACTATAAATAATTTCTAAGCCAGTATACAATGTGTAATACTTACTATTGACAATGATATTTTTTACAAGTTCATCAACAAATGCAGGGAATTCCTCCTTAGACTTATATAAGTTGATCTTTTTGCAGAGGAGCTCTCCGAACTCAGTAAATTCCTCCTTGGTTGTTGGGTGGAAGCTATCTAGCTTGCCTACAGTACCTTCTGTAATGCCTGTAATAATATTACATTTTTATATCGACTTAAATCATCTCTTCGTGCAATTCTCATCAATTTTAAGTACCAATTAAAATGAACACAAACATAACATTTCATAATTTTTATAATCTTGGTACCATGAGATTTTATTTTTTTATTCACTAAGATATCCTTAATACTAAATAAAGGAAAATCTGGAAATATTCAATTTGTATGACTTTGCAGAATGGTAAAGTCAATGCATTGTATATGCAATTTAAATAATTTACCAAATGTTTCCATGGCAAGTCGGAGATCAGACTCCTCTTGGAGTTTCTGTCGGCGCAGCTTCTCAGCCAACTTTTCTTCCGGTGTGAGCTCCTCTTCTTTCTCTGTTAGTCGCTCAACCTTTTCCCGCTCCAAGCGCTGTAAAAAATTTTTGTATTTAGTTTTTTATGGTAATTCATATTTTTATACTGTAACAGATTACTTAACATGCTTATAATAAAGAAACCCTATATGATCAGTGTTTTTTATTTTCCTACTCTTTGTAATTGCTTGTGGTAATTACTTATTCTTCAATATAATTAACCCATATGAGCAAAATGAAAAATTCTGCATTTGCTCAAGCATATGGAAACAATCATTTTTAAACATTACTAGGTTGTATGTCAACATTAATGTTTATTAAAATCGATAACCAACTCATTTGTTAAAAAGTTTATGATAGTTATTTGAAATTTTTTTAACATTAATAATCAGTTTGCTGTGGCAACAGTCCAGAATTATTTAATTGTTGGTCTATATCACTTGTGATTTATAATCGTAAATAATGAAATGACAATATTTTTTTATCTTTACAAATGCATGCCCCAAAGAGGTAGGCTATATTACAAGGTTACATGCACAACACTTCCACGAGACTATTATAAAAATTCTATATTATACCATGGAATAGAGGTGATCACAAATCAAGAATCTGATGACTACTACACATTCCAAGTTAGAAAAATCAAATAGTACCAGATCCCGAAATGGAATTCACTATCTATCAATTAGCAGTCTGTCGTGCAACTAGATTAGTTGCAAGTCATGGTTTTAAATTTCTTCGAAGATTATAAGGGCATTATTATCTGATGATTTGGACATGTTGAGACAATGGCAGATGAATAAATGACGGGCAGATGTAGGATGGGAATGTGGATGGATGCAGGTGCCAAGGTCAAGGCTCACATACCTTGATTAAATATGCCAGACATAAATTGCATAATCAGTACTCTCAGAAATTGATGTGTGAAGAGAATAATCTATATAGAAGAAGCAACACAGGTCTATAAGGACACAGGTATTTGGTAGTGCCGTCTGCCTACCTCTAGTGAGAGAAGACTTGGTATGAAAATATGTAAGACTGTATATATGTTGAAGATTATAGTGCTAATTGCAAATGTTTATGTTAATGGGATGAGAAGTTTGTTTATTACATGTTGTACATTCACTTACCTGTTGTAATATAACAAATTGCAATTTGATTTCATTTATTCCAATGACCACTCATTGCAACAATATCATATTTTTGTTTCAGAATTTTTTTATTGGCGATCCAAAGCAAGATAAAAATATCAATTGGTTCCTTATTATAAAGTATTTGTTTTAAAGTGATCCTCGTTGGTTGTGTAGGTTGCATGTGCGAATGCTGATCTTGGGTTTGATTCCCGAGTCAAACACTACAAAATTTTCTAGTAGTGCATGCAATGCATGGCAATAGGCTCACCAGCTATTCCATAGTGGGACATAAACATAACCGATGAAATATGGGAGTGTTCAGCATTCCTCTGCCTACCTCTTCGGGGATTATAGGCGTGAAGTTACGTTTTAAAGCATAACAGATGTTACATTGCCATTAGTGTGCTTTTAAACTCTTTGGCATTCCTTAATCAAAATTATTTGTTGAAATTCAGACACTACTTATAAACCAGAGCTAAATTAATAAAAATTGTATCTTTCATAATATATTATACTTATTAGTTACAGTGTAGTTATATAGAGCACATGTGAAAATAACAGTGAATTATCAATTACATGTGAATTGTTACAATCAGCATTATATAACAATGTTACCAAATCACCAATGTGTACATTTGCCAACAGCTCATCAGTATAGCACAATTGTCACTGACCATTGTCTTTTACTACCTTACACTATACAAGTTGTCCTACTATGACCAGGTTAGCTTGAATTAAATTATTATTATCATCATCATTCATTGCTTTTGACTATCTAGTTGCTAATATTGGATTCAACCATGTCTGATTGGATTCAAATCAGTTGGGCACAATTAAATTTCTCTTATTTTAGATTTTCACTAGAAGTCAATGCACATATTGAAATAAAATTTGATAAAAATAATAAAAATAGTAAAATAAGAGACTATTGTCTGTTTATCAATACATGTTACAATTTACAGAGAGGGACTATACTGCAGTCAATCCGAACCTGATTCTAAGTTAAAGGATGATCACCTCTACTGATGATGATAAAGGATGATCACTTCTACTGGTTCCTTGTTCCTCTTTTGTTTGTTTTAAGCTTTAATAATGTTCAACATGAAAATATTTTAAGACATTGAATAGGTTCATTAAAGTACATAAAGAGTGGAAAGAATTGTCTAATTGTATATCAACATATTGTAAAAATTAGATCATTGACACTAAACCAAACCATTGTTTAACTGACAATAAAACAGTTGGCAGTTTGCACTATTTGTGAATGATTTATGAATTATGATTGGCTGTACAGAGAACTTGGCAATGGCCCTATGACCTTTGAATGTGTACAAAAAAAATATAGCACTCACTTCTTTTTCGGCAATTTTGTCATGTATTTTCTTTTTCGGTTTTGCGGGAGGTGGGGCTACTTCCTTTTTTTCCTCATCCTTCTTTTCTTCTTCTTCATCTTCCCAACTTTCCTACAAAAGAAGCTGACGTCAACACCTAGTCATGTTGAGGTTATGTACGGAAAGTATTTTAGAATCGCAACATTATTTCACAAATACATACGCAAATAAACGCCAAAGATTTGGCACCATAAGTCATTACCTTGACAATCTCTTCCTCGTCCTCGCCTTCCCATCTGTTAGAGGAAGTCAACGTGGTCGGAAGTTTAGGCTCAAAGTTATCTGCGTCTGTAATAATATCAAAATCTTTGCTTTACAGCACTATGCGAATTTAATTTTACATATCGATACGTAGCAAGCAATACGTACCCCACGACACGTCCATTTTACGGACTTTATTAGCACTGATGAAGTTTGCTAACTTTTCACGTGAAAGACGAAATCAGACAGAAGCAACTTGCTGCTATTTTATCACAAGATGTCTCCCGGATCGACGGTGAATTTCTAACGACAATAATCTCAGGCGAAAATTGTCAAACTATCGATGTTTTTCTGCCAAGACCACAACCAAACATAGAAACGTATAAAAAATGACATAATTTCCATGTATTCACGATAGAACTGTAATCAGAATCTCTTGCACAAAAATATGACTCCATTGCAGACGATAATTTCCAAATCACTGAAATTTCAATATGGCTGACTGACATTGATGAGTCCTATAGTGTTGCTCGAAGATAAAATGTAAAACTTCCAGAATGTACTATCCTCAGTATTATTTGAATTTAAAATATTCTTAAATCCATATTATAATATTATATAAGATGTCATTTGAAATTATGTTATAAAATAAAATCCTTGAGCATGAATTATAAGAACACTATCTCTATAAGATTCAATTAATAAAATTACATAAAAAACATTAGAGTATTACTTATTTGGAGTTATTAATATCTTTTTCATTTGTTTACTGTTAATGTAAATAAAGTTACTGTTGTGTAATGCATAAGCAATCACAAAATTAGCGCCATCTGGTGCGTGCTACTGGTTATTTCGGAAATACTTTGAATTATAAATAGTGAGTATAATATTGGAGTTCCTTCTATAGTTAGTCAGATGTCTCTACTAACTTGTTATCATTAACCAGAAAAAAAGTGTTAATACTATAATTAATTACATCTCTTATTACATAAAATGTAACATACGAAGTTTCTTGTATATTTATACTTCACTTGATACTTTTTTTGCGCAACCAACAAGATTTTTCTAAATAATAGTATGTTGACTTTATAACTTAATAAAAATATGTCTAAAAAGAAAGCAGATTTATTTATTAACATAAATAATGAGAAAGAGTTTGATTACATTCTTAGTTATAATATAAATAGACTTATTTGTGAGTATTTTACTCTTTTAAAGGCATGTCCATAAATTACCTTACCTATATCTTAAAGATTATGAAATTAAATTCTTATTTTTCTAATCGTGTTGGGACTTTCAAGATCTCTATAAGAATATTCCTAAATAATATCGATGGGTATTACTTATTTTTTATTTGCTATGTGTATCATGTACATTATGTTACAGGCGCTGAAATATATTGTTCGTTCGCTGGACCGTGCATAGCTCTCGATCGACTTTTCGTTCGAATTAAGTTAGATTGGAGCGATGGACAAATTGTTCTACTACGGGTTTGTTTATTGTTATCGTATTCTTCTTTGATATTTGTAGGTACTTATACTAAGCCTTAGTTCATACAATTAGTGAAAGTGGAATATCGCATAAGTATTGTTAAGGCCTCTTATGAGCGGTAGTGGCTTCAGGCTTAATTATTGCGGTCATTAAGGCATTCAAAGGGTGTGTGTGAAGGCTGGTGTGAGGTTGAAATGCTTAGGGTCTTAATACTTAGGTTGTTCTAAATGTTAGATTAAGACTTGTCAGACAAGTATTATATAGTATTTGTTCTATATAACTGAACAATCATGTAATTTGGCCAAGTTATTTAAATCTCTATTTATTTCATTTATGTATGGGACGGTATTCAATATGTGACATATCGGTCATGACGGTTAATTTTTGTAGTCTCACACGTGATGTCTCTCAGAATAAGAGCAGTATTAAGGGTTCGGTCTTGTCTGCCACGCTGACGCAATATAAATTTGACAGTTTCAGACACCTCAGACAGTGGTATGGGAATCTCTCAAGTGCGTTGGAATCTTCCTAATATTTTTGTTCATAGTTAGAGCGAGAAACGTTTAATCTTAAATATTTTCTCCGCCTGTAACATTGAGCAGTATTTACATTAACAAACACTCGACTCATGTTACACAGGTGTTAGCGGATGAAATCCGGTCTTTGGAGAGATTTCGGAATCAAAGTGAGCCTGTTTACGTGTTTATCGTGGTTAGTGAAATTATTTCCATTACACGTTTGTATGCGTAATTTTGAATGTATTATTTAATAGTTATAGGCGCATAGATTTTCTAGGGTTTGCGGTGCCATAGTGTACAATGATTAATTTACAAATATTAATGCTTCAGGAGATTAAATGCCTTTTGACTACCTAATTGGTTGAGTGGCTGCGAGCGCAACTGTTGACCTAGCGGTCATGGGATCCACACCTGGGTCCGGCTACTATCACGGACTACGGCTACGGATTTGAAATTTTCAATAGTAGTTTAAAGTTCCGATTTATGCCCAATGTACGGTAACAGGCTCACATCCTTCTGGACAGTGAGACATAAACGTAACTGGATAAACGTGGGAGTGTACTACACTCCTTTGCTTACCCCTACGGGGAATGAGGCGTGATGTTACGTTTGAGAGTTAATTTTTTATTCGTAATTCAAATATCCTCTTTATCTAGATAGGTATTGTCTTCACCAGTACAGATTCGTCTATACACGTGCAAACAGTAATAAACACTTTTACTAAGTTCGTTCCCCGAAGAGGCAGGCATATATTATATATATTAAATTTTGTTATAAAATCTACAATACGAAAACAGAAAGTCGGTCACAATTCGTTGTTATTGTAGAACAAGAAGATAAGACGAATATGCCGCGGAGTGGATAATATAAGGTTTGCGGAGGTCGCCAAAGCGGAACTGGATTGTTTCAAGCGAGAAATAGAAGGAACAGCCGTCCCAAGACGTTCATATGATATTGATCAGCCAACGGAAGATGAAGAGGTACTTTTTAATTTTGTTTTCATGTTACTTAAAATTTTAAAACGTTCTTAAAACTGTTAATATTTTTAGTAGAAATATTTAAATAGTCACACGACGTCTTGAAGAAATTAAATCATGTTTATTGGTGAAGTGTGTGGTAACTCTAAATTAATTAGCAACAAGATAGAAAGTGATAATGAGTAAACGTAACTTCACGCCTGTAATTCCCGAAGGGGTAGGCAGAGGAATGCAGAACATTCCCACGATTCACCGGTT
>DWEI01002541.1:0-14136 GCA_018245875.1 Mysoria ambigua | reverse complement strand
TCCCCACAAGACGCCCTTCCGATTCATATAGCACCTGGAACACAACTGCTGTGATACACATACTGGGCACGAACGCCCGGAAAGCTACTCTTATGAAACCCAAAGATCCAAACAGTTCATTTGAAAAAAAAAACCTAGTAATATTGTATACTCCTAAAATATTTTGTAAACTGACAATACAAAAGACATTTTATAATAATAGAGTTGATATTTGAAAATCGTTTCGCGCTGCAGTTCTTGGGTCATTATTGAAATTGATGTCGGTTTTGAAATAACTACACAGCCCGAATTTATATTTCAATTTCGTTACCGCCACGTGTTCGTTTAGAGTCTCGTACATTTCGCAGAAACGTATGAAGCTCATTTATTGCTGTAGGATTTGTTCAGAGAAATTGATTATTTTTATGCCCCACGTGCAGTGTACGGCAGGTCCGATAGATGTTAATGTAAAGTTGGTTACAATGTTTTCTAATAGAAAAGAGCTCCTAAAAATCTGTGACATACAGTACAATGATCTAGAAGTCGGGTATTATCTTGGCATAGGTATACTTTTAACCAAAACTTAACTGGTTATTTGGCGACATGTTTGAGTCAGGTGATAATTATTCTGCAATGAAACCAAATGTTTTAACTTTATTTGGCTATGAGTATTTTGATATCCCCAATAAGGCATTTGTGCTACAACCAGGGAAAGCCCGGAGCACACCAGCAGACGTGACGCATAACTCCAACATCCTCAGGAGTGGAGTTAGGAGGAAGTGGCCAATGCATTGGATGTTTTAACGCCTATATGATCTACAATAAGGCTTAATGATTGTTATCCAATAGAGACTCAAAACTTTATTTGACTTTAGAACCATTAAAGAGGTTATGAAATTTTAAGACTGTAAAGGAGTGCCTGCAGAGAGAGGCCTGCTAGCGTCTATTATTCCCAAATCATAAAACTTGGAATTGTGTAAGACAAGTGTGAATAGGCACTATCCAGAGAAGCTTGTAACATCTGTACCGTTAAAAAATAACCAGTGTTGTTTAGTCAGCCGTTCGCCGTGCGTGTCCGCTGTTACTGAACTTGACAGACCGTTTGCTATCTGAAATCGCGTCACAACTGCGCGCGTTTTTTTTTTCCGTTACTGCCTCTTTCGGGCCGACGTATTTGACTGGCCCGCCCCCCGGGTCACAAAGCTATCAACTTCGCTATCCGTAACTTTTGCATCCTCAGTGCTGCTCGATGTTGGTTCTATGCTGTAGCCGCACTAGAAAATAAATATTACGCAAACTTTGTAAATTACATAAGCAATTCTGCATTGCTGAACGACCCGCTGCAATGTAGACATTTATTCATTTGTATGCAGACTGTACGGCACTTCCATAAATAATATTTCTTCTCTCATTTTCCGCTCACCGATATTTCAAATGCTCTTGCAACTACATTGAGAGTCAATTAAAATATTAATACATCACTGAACAAAATATTTTTTTGATACAAGATTGCTACATTTATATTATGAAAAGAGAAGGATTCAGTTAAAAACGTACTTTTAATTTTTTTGAACAGAATAGATATGTGAGCTTCAGATGAAACCTCGGTCCCCGGCCCGCATGCTCAGCGTTGGGTCTATGGATCGAGGATGTGTTCAACAGAGAAACTCGTGGACTGTGGAAGGGAACCAGAAGAGTACTGAATAAAACGACTCAAAATGGTTATATATTTATTAAGTGTCAAGCGTGTCTCGTGTTTCTTTGCAAACGATCTATTTTAATACTTGTCGGATATCCGTGTCCATTGCGTTTGTCTTCTTTAAGATTCACTTTTATTTCTCTGCTTCTTCGTGTTCGGCGTTGCCTGCAATAATTAATATTATTTAATACTGCTGTCGAATGAGTGATGACTGCATGACTATTCCTCCAAAACTTTGTTATTATTTTTTTACGTTTATAATTTTAAGTCTTTGAAATTATTAATATTGTTCAATAATGTTTGATATATTTTTTTGTTTCTTTGCTGGCTTCAGTTGACATTTGACATTATTGATATAATTTGCTTTTTCGCCATATTAAATCTAAAGGGATTCATATTAAAATACTTTAAAAAAGAACTCAACATTCCTTTGATTTATAACTTAAAACGTATACGACTGAATTTCATTCGTGTCAGTGAGTTGATGCTGAATCTTTACAATGGTTTAATAACTAAGGGCGTCTAGTCATAAAACCCTATGATCATGCTTCATTATTAGTTACCATTTGTTCGTTCATTGTTTCGGAATTCTCGTCAAGGATCGAATAAGATTTGTTTTTGAAAGGCTTTCTCTCTTCCAGCACCAAATTAATGTTTTCGCCGTCCAAATGAGAGAAACTAATTCGCCACCTCGAATCAAGTTTCTATCTACGCATCTTGATAGCAAAAAAGAATCTATTTTCAGCGTTCCAGCTCAATCAATAAGGCTTACCGACTGCGTTAGTAGTTTTGTGTTTCGGCTGCACGTATACAATGTCTGAAGAGATCAATTTAATTGTGGCAGCAACGAGAGTAACTTTTGTTCTGTGATTAATTTGATTTCTTAAATGCGTATCATAAATAGATTTTCTGTTTAGATAGAAAGTTACTTCTATTATTTTTTTACATACATGTATATCTCTTCACGCCAGGTCCCTTGCGGGGTAGGCGAAGGGCACGGAGTGCCAAATAAAATTTTATAAAAAAAAAATATTTTATATAAATAATTATGTATAGCTTGCATTTAAGATCCCATATGTATCAATTTATCAAGTGGACTATTGCTACTGCCTATATTGTCGTAAGGCATACTATTCATATTATACGAGCAGCTGTACTAAATCTTTTACATTTCCTTTGTGATTTTAATATCACATCATGTGATTACAATTAATATTCCTTTTCCCACATCTATTACGAAGATGTTTCATAATATCTCATAACAGTCTTAACTTACTTAATAACGCGACCTTTAGCCAGATTACATTTGGAGCGTGTAACGTTATCTAGTGACATAATGAAAAAATATATGAACTGGCCGGCGTCGCCTCGGAGAAGTATTTTTGTTTAGCTTTGAGACTGCCAGTGATGTGCGAAGCACGATTACAATAACTTATTGTGTTCGCTGACATATGTGCATAGTCCTGTACTGTTCCTGCAGAGCGGTCGTGGCTCGTCGGCGCCGGCCCTGTCAGCTTGTCATTATTACCGGTCGCTGTTGCAGCGTGGTCCACGTCTCCTGTTGCTGGCGTCGGCGTGGTGCTTCGTGACGGCGCATGCCACAATTCCAATAAAGGCCGTCTAACGTTCAGACCTCTTCCATTTTGTTTCTTTGCCTCTGTGTGTTTTCGATGTAATCCGCACCAGTGAACTTCCATCGTGGTTTATCTCCCCGAAATAATTACAAAATTGCGATATGGGCTGTCGCAGATAATCTCTCTTTATTGTTATCATAATGACGTTACGTTTATCATAATAACTGTGAAAGTCGCGAGATATTAATTTTCATTCAAAGATCTAATTATATTTTGCTTCTGCTTCAGTATTGGTAACCAGTTATGATTGACCTGTTAGTACCGCGTACGTCGATCGACTAAACAACAATAAAAGAATTTTGCGATTCTTTCGTCGTTTTCGGTTGAACAATCCCCTAAGGTTGTGTACGGAAAAAATCCAATAAGTAGTAAGCCCGTCCAGGGGAATTCAGTGGAAGTTTGATTAAATAGAATTTGCATGAGATCCGCACGCCATCTGCTCATGTAATATATTTTTAATTTATACCCCAAAAGTTGTCAGGCCCACGAGATTACCGGGATACGCTTGTTTAAAATTATACGTAACTTTGTTAAATAATTTCCTTAACAAACGACGTTCTTCGCTCAATCTTTCCCGGGAATATAAATAGCGGCCGGCTGCGGTTGAAAATTCAGTAAATTGCAATAATAACTTGCAAGATACATTACTTACCTGTTTTTATCGAAGGTCGTCCGCTAAACGGACCCGTCCCATGAAACCCGCCCAATGCATCTGAAGGCAATTAATGTCATTAGTTATACACGAATACACGCAAAAATATAACTACTTTCATCATCACCGTCATCGTCATTATCATATCCATATACCATTGACTAAGACACTTTTCATCTCCAAAAAAAACGTATGGAAGTATATTGTAATTTGCTTAAAATCCTATTTATGTAATTAACCAGATTTCTATAATTACTTTCTATAATTATAGTCACATACAAAGGACACATGGAAAGGATTACACCATAATAATTATACCCAAGAGCTACATTGCTTCAATACAATGAAAGATCGTTTTGTTGACGACATGTAACATTCTGAGCAGAAATAGATAAACCATTTATTTGGTAACATTTCATCGTAGCACTACTTATATTATATTCCAGTAATGGAATTCCCACATTTCGCCGTACTTGTGGTTCCGTGTGCCACCCGCCGCGCTGACGGCGGCCCCGGAGTGGCAGAGAGTGTTTTGGTGCATCTGATGAATGGCTCTCATTGTTGTTTACATTAAAATGTTTCTTTTTAATGTAGGTACGTATCAAAGTATATAGTGTTTTTGTTCAATGAAAAAAATTATAGCAAATGATGTAATCTTGTTAGGGATTACATGTAACATTATCGTCATAGGTTCGAATACACTTAGTTATCATTTATAATAATAGAAAAGTAGTTTTTTACTATCTGTTACAATATGTGATTTTTTATATATAAATTGTCAAAAGAAATCAAAATATGTATATAACTTACTGACGATCCCCGATTCTGTTATTCCTTTAGCAAAGTTCAGACCCTGTGTTATTACCCCAATTGGTCGATGTACCGATGAAATTTGACCGTACGGCCTCACTTGTAACATTGGGTAAAGGTTGGGTGCCACGGTTTCTCCATCAACGTTGAATTGATCTGGACCTCCATAATATGGGTAAGAGTTACTAGATGCCGATAGTCCATGTAAACTTGAGCCGGGTCGAACATTAGCTACAGCCTCGGAATCCGCAAAAAGAGATCCAGAAGCAACGGATGTTAAAGGATACCCTCCGTGACTCGGCGACAGACCAGAGAGAGCGGCACCGTCGTTTGATGACAGTAAATCACTGGAGCCATAAGGGTATCCGAAGGAGGATAAATCTGCTTGATTGCTCATGCTAGCTGCGGTTTCTGATAAGCTTGTTCCTTCGAAGTGGTGTGATTGATCTAAAATGTTGTAAAAATTATATCATATACATTATTTCCGTGAATGAATAATAATGAATGATCTATAAAAGTCACCGAAATTGAATATTAAAAAAAAATTGCCCATGCTTCTTATGGTTATGACGATCATGTTATGGTTTATCTAATGGTAATTACCTCAATTTCACTTAAAGCCTAGATATATCAAACGCAAGACACGATATTCAAGATGTCAATAGTTTTTTAATAACACGTCACAATGCGCCGCTTTTATGCTGACAGCGCCATCTGTGGTGGATTGGTTGCCTCTTTATATACCATATTGAGAAACAATGCTACGTTCATACTTTTTCTTTATCATTGTATTTTAAACCATTGACCTATGTTAAGTTTGAACCCATTAATTAAATATATTTGAATATAAAAACAAGCCAGAGACGCCAAGAACATGTAACTACTACTTATAGCTAAGTTAACTTCAGTTGGTTTCTAAACGTATGAAAACAATTTCACGAACAAAAGACCCTATTATTAATTTTCCAATTTTTATTCCAATATAATATATGGATAGAATTTGTTTTGTTAAGTAATGGATCTGAAAATCGGGGGCATTTCGGTAAAAAATAGATCTGCGGAGTTCGATTACAGTTCTCTTAATAATTTATTATCAAAAGCGGATATTGTCTAGTGGTTTTTTGTATTCGTTTCTTTCCATTTCTTTCCATTTTCCATATTTAAGGCAGCTTCTGTGTTACTAGATTATTGTGGAAGAGTATAAATATTTTTGATTTCTGAGATTCGATGTGTGTAACATGTCATAGAACCAGGACAGTGGATTCTGTCCTACCTTTAAATAGACCAAGTTAAGCAGTTTGGTGGCGGGCTTACTACTACAAGTGCGGACATATGCACAGCTATATTTATGCTCATTTTAATATTGCTTTTGCTGAAACTTTTGCATATAAACTGCATCTTAAGAATATATTAAGACTAAATATAACTCTTATTTCTTTAGTATTTTGGTGGCATAACCGATCCTGTTTTACTACAAAATGTTAAAATGCGATTGAAAATGTAATAAATGATGATGATAGAGATAATTACAAATAAACATATTAACTAAACTACGAACGGTCCTACCAGCACAGCAGTCGACGTCGCCATCCACCGCAGGAGATAGCGAAAGAGAGAACAATGCAATAGTCACCACATCCAGCGATCGGCACACACTTGGCCACGACGTAGCTGTAGACCGACTGGCACGAGCAGCGCGCGCACGCCGCCGTGAACGACAGCAGCGGCGGGCGCTGGCGACATCTGGCCTCTGGGTGTCGAAGGCGCGTTTAAAGAAACCACTTGGTACATCAGAGTAAACATAGAGAGATTCATTTGAACAGCAAACGTGTAACACATAATATTATTATTAGTAATTTCACGCCTATGATCGCGGAAGGGATAGGCAGAGAAATGCAGAACATTACCACGATTCACCTGTTACGTTCACGTCCCACTATGGAACAGGTGGTGAGTGTTATTATTAGTATACAGCTATTTATCATTGAAGCCGAAAACGAAATTGTAACAATGCCGACGAGTAGCTTTAAAGTTTCTAGGGAACAATCGTCCAATTTTTACAATATCGGCGGCGGGAAATATCGTGCAATTCCTTACCGTAATATTTCCTCCTACCTCAAATAAGTCTTCATCAAATAAATTCGATAACTCACCGATATACACTATATTCCCGGCGGGAACGGGTGCTAAAATGAAACGAGGCGTCAAATGGCGTCAATAAAAACTTCCAATTCACCATGATTGGCGTTAAAGCTCTTACCGGGCAGGCTGTCACCTGAAACAGATAAAACGGGAGTCTTTGTATTTGTGCGCTTACATCCAAACGAATCGGTTTCCGTAATCATTCATCTGTAGTTTCATAATTGGTCTAACGCTACATTGGTATTTAAGGTTTTACCATATGAGTAGTTGTTTATATTTCTTGTTTTCTAGGACAGTCCTGTTCTTCACAATGAATTCAGAGTTACAATACACTTCAGAAAGATAATATCATTCTCATTTGTATTTCTAATGAAGAAGATAAAATAAAAGCATTACTAAGTGATGGTTTAAAGGCATGGACGTAATACGGTAATGAGTAAGTCAATAATAAAAACGTTAATAAGATATACTTATGGATAACCGTGCTACCTTATAGGCTAAGTCTCGCTTTACACCAGTTGAAACTGTAGCCAATTTCGTGCCTATTGCTACGGAAACAAAACTAGATTGATATCCCATTTCGTAGACCGATTCACTCTCAATGAGTATATATAGGGGTGACCTAACAAAGAACACAACGAAACATTGCATTAACCGTGAGGGGTCGAGGGAGAGAGAGCAAGCGATATACTTGACGCTCCATCATTGTTGCTCGCTCGTGGCGTGTTAGGGTTGGCCAGTGGTGTCCGCGGGCATACGGTATGGTACACATGTTTCTTTTTGAAACGTAAGTATTGAAACTTGAGAGTGCACTTCACTTCTCTGCCTAATTTTCGGAGATGGTGTTTTGTACAGTCAGTTTAATACTAGATATCATACCAATTATAACTACATAAAGAATATGTTTGAATGAGTGAATGTGGAATATGCGCGGTAGGCCTGTAACGATGGAGATATTTGGTATTCGGTGCTCTCTACGTACCCTGTAAGGGATCTGTCGTGTAGATATTTATCTGTGTATGTATGAGCATAACAGGACTTGCTAACAGGACTGTATAAAGACACGAAAATAATTACACTACGAATATAAATAAAACTTAAGTATTTTACTAGGAAATATGATTGTGTGGCCGCCAAAAGATAAAAGACATCATTTTTTCGCTCGAAAAAAAGGAAGAATACATATAAATGGTACTGTAATTATTTCATCAAACTAACATTGATGTGGACTTTGCCTCGATACGAATACGCATGAATTTGGATGTGCATACATCTAGAATCCCGCAATCAATTGTTGTCCAAACTGCGTTAGCTTTTGAACTGAGAAGGAGTTACTGTCTGCCGAAATTGGCAATCCCGCTGCCAGTTTTAACAGCACCTGTGGCGACTGTACGCCTCCCGCCCCTGTTTCGCACGTTTGTCAATTCTGACGGGCCGTGTCGTTGGCTGCGCCGTAAATTTTTACTTTATTCGTTACCTTGTTATAACGCTACGACCTCGTACTGTGGGTAAACATTTTTATTTTGCTCCACGGTGTCGTTTGTTGCTTGAAGTTTCGTTATTACTTCATTAGCATAGGCTGTTAGATTAGAAATTCGGCTCGTGTAAGATTTAATATTACGCTATTCGTTACGTGAGCTCGCTGTATGAGGAAAATTAAAAATATATTTTCTTTTAGAAGGAGGTTAGTTTTTTCGCTTACCTAAGTAATACCGGCAGTTTAAAATGAAATTCTGTGAAAATCTAGAGAAATATTAGAAGTGATTCGTTTTTAGATAAATTATTGATATAAACTCACATTCGGGTGTGTTAGGACGTCTACACACTGGCGCTATTAGGCTTCCAAACTCTTGACACGAGCAAATTCTGCATGAGTCATATAGAAACTCCTGTGCCCCTTCCTGGCCTTTACATGCGATGTCTAAAAAAATACACAAGGATGCCTGTTACTATGTCCGCTTATGCAGGTATAATTTTAACACGATCGGTTCTTACTTTAAGCTGAAATTACAACTAAATCTCTTTCATATTTACAATTACTCGTCATTGTTACTTTAATATATTTTTTACCCAATTTTGTAGGTTAAATTAATGTAGAGGCAATCTTACCTAAATATTTTAATTGCGCTGGAACAAATAAGACAATAATTATTAGGCTTTTAGTCACTTTTAATTGTTTTTGTAGCAACTGTATCTAATCTCCACTTTATACTTACATAACGTAACTGAATACGATTCTGAAGCAGGCACGCGGTGTGGTATTGATAGTAAATGTGGACTTGGCGGAGATCCTGGCAGAGGATACAAAAGAGGCCCTGCATGTAAGGGCAAGGGCTGAGAAACTGAAACGGGCAGGGGTTCACGAATGGGCACCGGTATTGGCTGCGGTATACGTACAGGATTTGATATGGATGCTAGATAAGGTTCTGGGACTGGTTTTATAATTGGCACCGGTCTAGGAACAGCGATAGGCTGCGGCACCGGTACTGGCCGATCGACCACTACCGGCACCGGCACCGGTTCGGGAACGGCTACGGGCTGAGCGACCAGTACCGGCCTGGGTGCCTCTGGTGCTTGAGCGATGGGCCTCAGCACTGTGACGGGGACCGGGTACGGTTCTGGTACAATCCGCTCCGGGTCATGTATATGAAAAGCTTGAGGTTGGTTCTCTGAAATGAAAGCTCAGTTAGTACAATGTTTTGTAAAACGCTAACAACTATTTAAAACATGCCAGGGCCTTACCTGGGTACACCGCACCTACGAACAAAACAAAAACTAAATTACGTTATGTGGACAAATACGCTAGGCACTCTTGAGGCCACATACATCTTACTACATATAAAAATGTCATTATTATGACGCCACCGACGGTCGTTCCGCGGACGAATGACTAAACAATTACTATCAGAGTCCATAAAACTACATAGCATATGGTAAATAGGTTTGCGTATTTTTGAAATTTCAGAAAAACTCTGATTATTATTAAGATGACAATAATTTTTGACCATAAAAACTATACTTGTAGTTAATTAAATAATACTTAATTTAAAAGTGAGTGTTCAGAAATCATTGTTTGTGTGTTAAACTAATGGTAATCAAGTAACACAGATGTAAGCGACAGTGTTCGGCAATGTATTGAACATTTACATTATGTACTTGTTTAGACTCCTGTCACGTATCATGCTATGCCATAATACGATAAGAACTATTTAACACAAAATAAGTTTGTGTGGCCATTTCAAAAGCTGTGTACTTTAAAATGCATTGATTGGACGTATTGGGAACGTGGAAACATTATTTATTCACATGGTCGGGCTAAAGTCGGACCGAATGTTCTGGAGTCGCTGTCCGCTCGGACGGAGCGCTCCACAGCCAGCCGACACGTGTGCAGCGCGCAGTGCTTGTACCGCTGAATAGTGTATCGAATTGGCGGCTAGGGTCGTTGATATCGAGTTTGCGGCCACTCGGGGATGAGATAACGGCAGCCCACTCTGGTGCGATTGGCCGCGAGGGAACGGAGCGGTGATGAACATTTATAACAAATATATGTCGTGTTCTGTGGACCCGCGGCTTGTGATAAAACGGGACTCATTAAAAAGTGTAACTTAGTGTATGGTCGAATTTTTACAAACAGTTGGAAATTAACAACCACTCATCACATTGAAAGTTAAAACGAATTGACGAGCGTGGGCAGAGGCGGGGGCGGGGGTGGGGGTGCGAGGAGCGAGGGCGTACTCACAACATGCCGGGCTGGTGAAACAGTTCACTTCGATGTTTACGACGCCGATGGAATAAATTTCGTTGCAAACGCAGATCTGGCATTGGTCCCACGGATGCTGGAATTGCTGGTCGGGCGGATACGGAGCACAAGATTTATCTGGAAATATGGAGCGGCATTAATTATTACTATTTTGTATTGCCGGCTATTAAAACTAACAACTAGCGTTTCTAAGCGTTAGTTTTATCTAACTGTATAAATCTCATAAACAACAGAATCGGCAGACTTATATACATAATATAATGTTAATTACGTAATATATAAAATTTGAACTGTTTTAAAAAATTTTATAATCAGGACTATGATCGATGAAAATGATTAGAAATCACGAAATATCACTGTAGCTACTTGAACTAACTCAATATATAATTGTGATTTTAAAAAGTTGTAACCAATGACGAGAGACTTACGCGGAGAAGGGCCGGGGAGTGGGCCGGGGGCTGTCGGGGGCCACGCGACTGTGAACAAAACATGATTAAGATTAATATTTTTTGAAATTGTCAAACTTGTGCCGACGGCTGCTTGGGCGCGGAAACAGAAGCTTGTGAAGAATTGAGCGACGCTGTCCGCGGTGGAATATTGTATGAATGAATGCTGGCGGATAATATTCACGAGCGCGTTCACGTCCCAAGCACCGTCCCGTAACCACTTAGTGCTGATCTTTGTATTTTAAAAATATACATGACTTTAGATTATACAAGTGTGAGAGAGTTTCCGCAGCAACGCCGTGTGATGGTCATCATCATCCTCCTCCACCGTCATCACCTCCTAGATTCAGCCTCCCCTGAGAAGTTATTATTGAATGGTGATTGTAAAGAACAGCTTTTCACTACGCCTATGTTGCAGGCCCGCGAAGCCCACGGCACTTACTGCATATTTAAATAAAATAGATATTGTCCCAAAATATTCGGAGCTCTTGTAAGCAATAGTAATGTTTTAAAACAGTTTTATTATTTTTTTCTACGAATACTCACGCGGAGTCGGATCCGGCGCGGGGGTCGGTGACGGCGGCAGAATGGTTTCTGAATGCGAAAACAGTTAGTATTATTTATTAAAACATTTATTAATTCATTATTGTAGTGTCGTTTAGTATAGGATGGAGAACAACCCCACTGAGTTTCTTGTTAGTTCTCAGTTGTGGGCGCGGTCCGAACTAACGTAAACTTATCTGTAATGACGTTTATATGTGATTGCAAATCCTATATAAATAAATTATTTTTGACTTTGAACTAACTACTAAGGAATGGTTCTAAGGCTTTGCAAAATATTCATTTTGTATCATGTAAAAGCATTACTTTATACTTACATAAATTCATTTTAATATTGAAAAATAAATGTATACTAAGATAATCAATCACCTGTATGTACCATGTATCATTATATTGCTATGTCAGGTGGCTTACGGGGTAGGCAGAGTGGTATATGGTACTCACGGCACTCGGACGTGGGCCGGCAGAGGATCTCGTGGCGGGGCGCGGGCGCGCCGGGCGCCAGCGTGCACTCGCAGCTCTGGCAGATGTCGAAGGGGTGCGGGAAGGCAACGCGCGGCGGGAAGCGCTCGCAGTCCGCCACTGTCACCGACCGTCACCCGTCAGCCGGCCGGCGCGGACAGATCAGATACAAATAGACTTCAATTAATTTAACAAAAGCATTGAAATATTTCTATTTATTCTTATGCGTTCAAAGTTTCTGAGACGATTCCCTGTAATGTTCGACTTGTCGACTTCCCCCGCTCGACGTGGTCCTCTACACGATGGATGGACTCGCTGTATACTCACATGGAACTGGAGCTGGTGGTTCCGGTATGGGTGCTGTGCAAACAGAAATATTGAAAATTTAATGTTCTGCTTAGGACCATTTGAGATTTCAATAAAACATATGTATGAACGTTTTGCTAGTTTATTTATACATATATTCGTAATTATTTAATAAATATTCCTTGTGGGCACAATATGATCTATAAAATTTCATATTTTATTTTATTTTACATTTAAGACCACCAACAGAGATTGCATATTATCATTGAATCTCTAATAACAGACGAACACATGAGTGATATTATTATTATGCGTAAAATAGACGCAAATTTAGAGAAATAAAGATCAAATAATATAGAAAATATTGTTAATTAATATCACGTTTTAGCTATTATACTATTGAACTATTACATTCGTAATTTATCGGTTAGAGTACTTACGTAGAGTTGTCAACTCCGACGGGATCACTGAAATAAGATACTCTCATTAGGCACTGCTCGTACATTAGTTTTACGCTTTCTGTCATTAGAACCTGCTCGTACAACTCTGGGCTTTATGCCGTCAATCATTCTACGTTACTTGCTGGAGTGAACCGAACTAGTTCTAGGTTCATCGTCCTATTGTGTTTTTTTTCCTTCTTATTTTGGTTTCTATAAAACTATTGGTTATTCTTAAAGTAAAGTTTACGGGTTGAAACTGTACTTTCACTTCGTAACCTATATTCATGGGACCTATGGCACAAATAGCATCTAGTTTAAGCAATATCGTTATAAGCTCAAGGTCTGCCTCACTTAAAATAACAACTATTAGAACAATAATATTACCACATGTGGGGCTTTCCTCGCACGTTATCCTGACATCGGGCGTGGACCCGACTGAATGCTGGCATATGCACATTTGGCATGGGTTCAATGGGTTTTGGAATGGAGTGTTCGCGGGGAGCGGATCACAACTCACTGCGAACACGATAATGCGATTATTAACGTTAAAAGTAATTTATTGCGCCCGCCAGCCGTGCCGGCACTTAATGAGAAGCATCGCGCCGCCTGCGCTCGCTGCGCCTTCAATAGGCCGCGAGAGTTATGGTGACCCCGCCGTTCCGCGCAGCACGGCGACAGTGGCTTACTTTGTAACGTGACACAAGCTTCTTACACAGCGACCACCGTTATGTTTAAAGGCTTATAATTTGAAATAAAAAATGGATGTGAAACGAATGCAATTGGTATACCTAACATGGGTTTCGATAAAGCCTCAACTATCGTATAGTGTTTTTGTAACATAATATTCGTATGTGGAAAGCGAGTGTATACATTTAAACAGTTTTGTTGCGTACTAATCTTAATCACATTTGTTATAAGAGGTTGAATAAACGTACGTCGGAATATAAATAAACGTGTTGGGATAAAAAATAATCCCCATATTGCTCTGCGGCTGTCAAGTGAAAGATAAGGCATCACGCGTGACATAATATATGTACAAATGAGTTGACAAAGAGTATAAAGCCTGACAAAGATATTTGAATGTCAACGTTGATCCGGGGCAATCACGTGCGTCGCGTCCCATATTTCATACATGAAGTAACGTTTAAGATAACGATATTTTTTTGGCGCAGCACGAGATTTCTCATGAATTTAAGGGAAATAATAAATATTAATATTTTGGGAGCACAAATGGAAATATTTTAT
>DWEI01002540.1:0-14172 GCA_018245875.1 Mysoria ambigua | reverse complement strand
GCCAGGAGAGTTCTTTCAGTGTGTGTGATGTTGAATGGACACATTAGGTACGGAACTCTGCCAAAAACCAAGCCACACCTATTTTAGGGATCCCTCAAAGATAATGATTTGACATAACTCAAAAATAACCTTTCTTTAAGCTTTTTTTCAAACAACACACTTTATAATTTTTATTGCTCATATTTAAACTTTCAAATTGTATTATTAAATTGCGATATTCGAAAACTAAACGTTCACACTAATCCACCGCATTTTAATAAACCATTATTTTATTATTTTCACCGCCTCAATGTTAATAAAAACGAAAAGCCAAATGCTATTTACTACCTACAATAACATATATGTTACTAAAATTATAATAGTTTCAATTGTTGCATCATCATTTCTTAATTACCGAAAGTGAATTAAAAGTGGAAAAATGACTAATTTATTACAACTGATATCTATATTTACGAGTACACATTTAAACGTTATTTATATTGCTACAATGCATTTTCTAAATCACAATAAAACGCCAAGAAGTATTTCTGCTAGGTCCACCAACACTTCGTTATGAGAAGAAAGTCAATCGAGATTTCATGTCAAAGAGCAACAGATTCCAACAGACCTGTAGAAACAGTTCTGAGGCAATCCAGGCTTGCAAGTGTACACAAATCGTCAATGTTATGATAACATTAGTAGTCGATTCGTTTTTGTCCTGCAGAATGATGCTGATAGAACCCAGACAAAAGACTTGTTTTCTATAGATTGTTTTCAATTACTGTAATTGGATGTCCTTATGTTGAGTCACCCAATACCTGAATTCTGGTGTTTTAATTGAAATTTCCTAGTAATTTTGCAAATATTTATATTTAAAAATCAATATTTTTTTTACGATGTGATCTTAAAATATTTCAAATTTATTTTCAGTCCTATCCCCTTCTAAATCATAGGAAGTGTGAATTCGACTACTGTTTCGTACATCAAGTAACATTGTAGTATATGATATGTAGATGAAATAAGTTATCTATACACCAGAAGTGACATTTAATTCAAGGATTTCCATATTTAAGTATCATTGTGCGCTATTTCTTGCCCTCATTTGCTTCTCTTTCAATTTCGTGTTCGTGCACCCGTTTTACACGCTCTCCTTCAAATTTCTTTTTCATCTACGTATATCTCGCTGTTTAATCTTGTTTTTTGAATATCGTTATCGCGCTGTTGGTATGAGCTCAATAACGTTCTTGGGGAGAGATAGACCTTTTACTCTCAGAATATTTCAAAAATTTCATTTTTTTTTAAATTGGCTTTATTTCTTTTTATTGTCCATTTGCAGATTCGTTGGTTTAGTACTCGATAAACCTCACCGTTTAAAGGGGTTTGTTGGTTCGTGGGGCAAATGTTTGTGTATTGAGCTCAAGAATTTATTCTGGCCGGATGTAAAAAATATCTATTTTTCCTTTTTTTGAACCGATCCCCCATTGCTATGTATCCTGACTCCATAGACGATCTATGCTATATTTACCAAAAAATATCTATATAATATAAATACATGTTTACATAATAATATCAATGCTGACACATTATCTAACATCGCATAGGACTTGCTTAGTTTGGAATCAGATAGCCTTGTGTCTCAAGGAGGAAGTGTCTCGAGACTGTTAGTAATATTATCTTATATTTCGTTATATTTTCATAGTGACATAAAATAATCTGTTTCGCAGGTCTAGTTTACTTTTTCCAACTTGACATTGGCGGATAGTTTAACAATTTCATACATTTTTCATACGTATCTCATTTTTATTTTAAAATTATATAATAAAAATGTTCCTTCTAATTAGGGAAATCATTCAGATATAAAGTACAAGCTGTAAATGCTACATAACATGAAACTGGTCTACTTAAGTTGGTAAATGTCAAATAATCATCGAAACAGACAAGAGCCAATGTGAAACACACATGTATAACGTAATTTATGATATATAAAAAAAATTAAAAAGTCGCAAACACGCTTGGCCACTGAATCCGTACGAGTTAAAAGTTGGGGCGTAATTAAGTGGCCGCACTAATTAATTACGAGTTGCCAGCGCGCTGTGCCTTTTTAAAATTGGATGCTGTTCAATTAAAATATGATTAACGTCGCATCAATTTGTCATATTTTAGACAGGTATATGAGTAATATTTCATATTTACATGAAATAACTCTGAAGAATGTAGAGATAACTCCTAAGTTAAAAAATATAAGTAAATATTTAGGTAACAGCGTATAATATCTGATCATTACAAACAGCGTACAATACCTGGTCTTCTGACGCTATTTTGCTATTTTTAGCCGTAACTTCACTCAAGATTCTGCGAGGGACGTGGCTTATAATTATTATAATAATAATGATAGCTATTATTATCCTATGATCAGGTCAAAAATAAAAGAATCACTGACACGTAGCAAAATTTGACGCATTAGAAATTACAAATATTACCGGCTGAGAATGAAAACGAAACTCAGTTGCGGCACAGTTCAATATCGCCTGGCTGTTTTATGTTATTCTTATATTCCATTAGCGCAGTGAAATAATTTAGTGGCTTTCTCCAAATATAGCGTTCACTATGATTGGGTTAAATGAATGTCCTTATTTATAACTGAATAGATAGATCGAACAGATGGAAAATTAACTTTGTAGTACATTATACGAGTATGAAGCTCAGTAAGGTCGGTATTGAGAATCATATCCCTATTCGTAATAATAAAAACCGCTATATTTCATCTTCGAAGCATAGTTTATTACATTTTGTAAACTTTTTAATTAAACTTTCATGTGTTTACGAGCAGTTGTTAAATTAGCGTCCAGCTATTAGCTACCCAGCTCGACTGTTTTAAGCATTTAATGTGGGTTGTAACCATATGTACTAGAAGGTAAACAATTTGAATAACCAATAGATATTATTGTTTAAACGTACTGACAATATTCACATAATGCTATTTCTGATGACTGAGTCGTGATTTCCTCTGTCGTAGACCGCACGTAGTCAAATACGATTTTCAGGATAGAATACTACGGTCAGCAAACATTTGCAGGAAAACCTTCAAAACTACATTAAGTAAAAGTTTTGTACACTGATCACTTTGTTTCTTATTAGCAAGCTACTATTTTATGGAAAGGAAAGAAAGCAATAATAATAATAATAATAATAAATTTTACACTGCATATAATAAATTGGTACGTAGTTGCTGATGCTGAGTGTTGGTGCACATTTCGATGACGAAAAGCACAATTAATTTGCTATTAGGATTCTTCCTGTGTTTTTTTCTTTGAAAAATACCAAGCAACTGTTCGTTACGGCACTGTGGCTACCAAAAATATGTTTACCAAGCTTTATAATTAATACTATATCAATACATGTTTTCAGGTTACGCTAATGATTATTACCTTTTTTTTTTAATTTAGACGCTCGTGTAAAAGTCACATATGGATGTTCCAGAGCTGAAGCGATAACGGACGCGATTTTTCCTCGTCGCCGCGAGACCTCTAAGCAGTGTTTTCATCAATCACTTCGCCCTGCTTACTCACACCCAGAACACTCTTCTCGCTGAATTCTTTGTGTAAACACAATTCATCCGTTTTTGCAATTCAGATTCAGACAGATCGTTGTCCCTTTCAACAGAACAATGGTCTTCATATTTGGTTTTCCTGCTGGTAAATAAAATTTGTATTATGAAGTTTCAATGAACAACCCGCATTTGTTTAGTTTATATCACTTATTTTATCATTGAACGCTGTGATACAAAATACTTTAAGCCAATTAACTCGCGAGAATCATAAAACGTATTATTTTAGGTTATCATCAAATGGGAATGAGCACCTTTATTAAAAATTTTAACAAGTAAAACAAACGACATCAATATTTTCTTTAATGCAGGGAACCAAATCATTACTTGACCTACTTAGCTTCCTTTCTCGGTCGGATATAAAAAATAAAACAATAGAGAAAATTCCACGAACACATTAATGAATAAAGGCAAAAAGTAAGAATAAACAGCGACGGGCTACGAAAAGCCTCTTTCTCAAAATGTGGATGTTTTGAGCGCGACTCATTAGGTTCATCCATCCATGTTTTTGTTTTCTAAAATAAAATGATAGGTGTAATTAATAACGCTTGTAACTTGTCACATAAAAACATATTTTTATGTACTTTTCAAAGAAATCAATGTTTGCGTACGTACGTCTTCTTTATCATAATACCGTTTTTTTAAGTATCTTGAACTTTGCCTTGCCTAAATGAAATTGAATGAAATTATTGGTTATGCCCTTTCAAAGTAGAAATATACAGTACAGTTACAGCGTTTATAAAAAGGCATTGGCCTTATAACCAGTGTCTTCTAAGTTTCGTCCTTTAAAAAGAATAACAAAGAGCCGTGAATAATTGAATGTTTCCAAATCTCAATGTCCAATAGCATTTTGGATTACTCTTGACAGAAGATGTTTGTTTTTCCGACTCGTATTATGTTTTACGTGTGCTAGCTTCATTAGGTTAATTAGTTTTATCCGTGCCCTTTCTTAAGTCCTCCGTAGATGCTATCTGTTAAGAGGCCTATCCGTCCCTTGTCCCGTCCATTTTCATTAACAACACTTTTTCCGCGTAACAATAGAAAATAGCACGTAGAAACATGTCCGCTATTGTCCTCTCTTTCTTGATTAAGCTTTTCGTCTAAATAATGTTTCGCTTAATTTAAATGGTTCTGTTAAAAATAAAAAAAATACTCATATACTTAAAGCACGATTTTAACAAATTGTTAACTCTAAAAAAAGGATACTTTTAATGAGATTGAATCGTTTGATCATTAAAACTAGCTTTCTCGAAATTAGATAAGTTTGTTGATATCTTTTGCACTTCGCGTTGATAGCTCGGTATGATTTGTAGCACATTGCTATTAATCATTAGACTTTTCAAGTAAATTAGACCCTAATCTTGATCCCGAGTCACCACTAGACATTTTAAATTGAAATCCTTTTTAGAAAAATCCAGCAGTAAACCAACCGGAGTTTTTACCCAGAACCTTTTGATCAGGAGTCGCGTTTGTAACCACTTGACCAAGGACGTAATTCTACTATATTATGCTGCTAGGCTAAGAAACACAAAGCAACCTATAGTGGACTATAGTTGGTATATTATGATACCATCGTAACAGTACTTTTACAATGTGTCATATCTATTACACGGTCGTAAAATTGCTGTCAGAAATGTTAAAATGCTCTGAATAAAAATATTTCATAATTTTTCGTCCATATAAATACACAAATATTATTTAAGGATTTCATCGTGCGATTCGAGTAAACTCACAGAAGGGATCAATAGATATTGGAAGATGAATTGAAGGCGGCCGGTTTGAACGGGTTTGAACTTTCAGTACTTACTAATACAAAATCAATGCAAGGCGTGCTTTATGCTGCATGCTATGTAGCAAGCGTTTTCGATTGGAGGTTAGACCAATTGCCTTTTGCTTACAATATCCAATGTGAAATATTCGGAAAGGAATAAACTCCATTGCTTTAATCACAATTTCAAAATTACAATATACGGTGAAACATACAATTCATCCGAAGATTTATAAACACTGGGTTTTCGTTTCAAATTTTTATTTATTTTTTAAACGTAATTTTTAAATCGACATTATTTTTAAGTAAAGAGAATAGCAAACGAGCAAGCAGTCTTCGCAAGTGCCCACTGCTGCCCATGGACATCTGTAACCGACGCCCAATTGTATAGGAGTAGAACTAATATGTAGTAGGTATTTATAAATTTAGTGTATATAAATTAGTGATAAGAGTGTAGCAACAAAGTTAGCAATTATCCTATTTGAAGTAGACTACAGACGCCTTGCCATGTTGGAAGACTGAGATGATCGGCTTTGGTACATTCGTGGCCCGACAATCGCACGATTAATATTGAAACAAATTGTTACAGTAAAAATTGCTCAGAGAAGTATATTGAGAGTACTTTCTTGTAAATACCGTGAACCTAAATGTTTTATAACTTAGTAAAACTAAAATTTTGAAAATACTTATTACCATCACTTTCAAATTTCACTTTTAGGTTATTAACCGTACTGTCCTTCTCAGCTGCGACACCTCTGCAATAGGCGAGAGGTGGTAAAGAACGACTAGTTACTCGTACGCTAAGTCACTCCTCTGAGCTAAGGCTCACCCGAAAAAGTAGTTTCAAATTAATTTAACTAAACACGGAATTTCTAAACGCTACATTTTTTTGTTCCTAATGTGCAAATATGTTCGCTTTTAAGCTCTTTTATTTCATTGCCTTCAGATACGACTGATTATACGCGCATGAAGACTGAATTAGGTGTTTCCAGCGTGGGTTTTAAGAGATGTTTGTGGAAATTATGAAGAATATATGGTAACACCTCAAAGGAGGAATATTTCCAGCAGTAGTCTTAGACAGACTGATGACGGTATAATAACAATAATAATTGGCTATAACATCATATTAAATTAAAATTACGAGCGGGTTAATGTGCGGTATGGCTCATTTAAAAATGTCAACTTGGATTACTGTTGCAGTCGGAAAGCATATAATCTCATCAATCCTCGAGAGATTTCAATGAGTTTTCCCGCAGGAAATTAAATAATGGCCTTGAATAATGGCCTCTATTAATTATCAATAGACGTAACCTTAGAATTGAAAGGCTTCTCTGAAACTGATTTATCACGGGGAGAGCTGACTTGCGGTTTGTGTGCGCTGCTTTGCTTCACCTTTTATAATGCGACGTTACATTAGGGTCATTTATAGTGAACTCGATTACCAATGTTCACACTGGGAAACACTTTCTTATTAATCAATGAAGTACCATTTCTTATAACGAGCAACGGGAGTGTGGTATTCCGTTCAAGGCACAGTGCATTCTAAATCTATTTTAATCAGTTTATTTATAGGTTAGAGTGAGTAATTAGTAGTAACATTTGGAACTGTAGTACAATGAATGTAGGCTAAGAATTAAATTATTCCAACGTTCTATTCCATTTATCAATGCTTTTGAACAAACGAAAATAGATATTATAAAACATTTTTGCGACAAAAGTAAATAAAAATAAAGACGTATTTCGAATTTTCACTACACGAGTAGCCTCAGAGCAACAGGAAATCCAATACTCGTTGTATAACCTACACAGCAATATGAGATAAAAATTGCATGCAATACCAGAAAATCTACAGCATGCAGGTCATCGTAAATAGACATAGAAAACAAATGCTTTATATAAATATACATATGGATAAATAAACATTTATAGAAATATAATTTTCCTTATGACTGTTACACAGTGGGCAAATGAAAGTAAATGTTTGTTTCAAATAAACAACTGGATTGAGTGAACCGATCGCTAATTGATTACAAAGGGAAAAAGCATAGAGTAGCGTTTCACCGATTTTGGCGGGTTTTTCGAAGCTTTTTTGTCAATTCGTTGCCATAAATTGTTGACGTCTATTATTATAAGAAAGGAAAATTCATGCTATTATTTCACATGAACGAAAATATTTAACATTCTTAAAGATTTTTACTGTTATTGAGATGTATCGAAAAGCTTATTTATTTTATTACATTACAAAAATACTCCATAAGAGCTCTTATTAACACTGTACTATGTTTATTTTTTGATATTTATGCAAATTTTAATCCCCGTATAGATTATAACTAGCCAAAGTTATTCGAACATCTTTAAAATTGCCGTAATTTTTGGAAATTTTATCTAATTACTACTGTTTATCTAATTTAGATTTTTTACTAGCGGTTCGGAGTCTCGTTAAGTGCCCGGTGTATGCCAATAGGTTCAACACTCATTCCATATTGGGACCGTCAACGTAACTTGTAAAACGTGGAAGTGTTCTGCATTCTTTTGCTTACCTCCTCGGGGATTACAGTCGTGAAGTTATTATTAATCTATTAATCTAAAAATATTAAATTATTAATCTAAAAGTTTCATAATTAATATTTAACGTATAAATGAAACGATCTAAGAGTACCTACACGAAAAGTGAAAGAAACTATCTTCAAAATGTTTATTAAAATAAGAGTTTATTTAATTTAGCGTTTTATATTATAATAAACTCACTGCATTGAAAACGGCGTAAACAATCAATTTAAAGCCTTTGCTTGCCACAAACTCAACACGAGATTCTATAAGGGAGCTATAATATGTAGAATGAAACAATATTTACTGCAGTTCAATATTATTAATTACATCGTACGTGAAACATTAGTCAGTAGACGGCATTGGAATTTAGGTGTATCATGTATACAATTCTACACCCAAATCCAGTACAACAGCGAAAGTACTGAAAACAGCCTCGTGGTTTAAAATTAAATCTCTCACTCCGAGGGTATTGAGATGAAGTCATGGCTTGCACTTCTATGCGAGCATGGCGTTGCGGCAAAGAAAAACTTCCAACGAACACCTGCCCACCCTATAGTTCAAAGAATAAGAAAATGTTCTGTAAGGCGTGTGAAGTCTACCGACACACACTCGACCAGCGCGGCAAGCATACAGCCCTATTATTCTGAGGCCGGCGATCCGTACACAACAATGAAATGATAAAAGCGCTGAAAAAAAGCAGTGCTTACGTGGCTTTTGGTTTTGGTTTAGATGTTATAATACCTTGGCAGGCGGGTTTTCAAACGTATTCCCTTTTTCAATTTAATTGGATCTAAAGTAATTCCTTCGACTTATGCGAATAGGTGTCCTATTCATGATTTAATTTTAATTAAAACTGTTATATTTTATATTTCATTGAACAAAACTGGAGAGAGATGGAGCTCTTATTAACAGAGTTGTAAAATATATTCGTTTGTTTAAATTTGCTTGATTAAGTTCACGGGCAAAGCTGCGATGGCCGTGTTTTAAGTCACTAATGAAGCTACTACAAGCTATCTTTTATATTACGTGATGTTATTAAATCGACATGGTCGAGTGAAATCCGCTTAATTATTTAAGTTGCATTTCATGATTACTTTACGAATCATTACTTGTAAGAATGTAGGTACAAAAAAATGGTTCCACTTTATAAATATGCATGATATTATGTTTACCTTTACATTATATATTAATAATACTGGGAGTGTTGTCGTTCGATGTCCTGTATTGTGATTGCTGTTAAATCAAGCACTAATAATAAAAATAAATAGCGCCGGCGTAGATACCATATTTCGTTCAGTGCAGTCTCAGAACAAACAGGAAATTGGTTAGAATCCATACCGAGTATTTTCTACCTCTGTCCATGAATATGTTGAAATTTGTTTAATATTAATGTTAAGCTTCGGGTTTTGACCCACTGTTTGGAATAATTTTTTGTGCGCTATTTATACTCAAACTTATAAAATTAACCGTGCACTAATAAACTCGTTGAATACATTTTTATATATCTACCCTATGTAAAACATACTCCTATACCAACTTAAATCCGAAATGGGAAAAATTTTAAAATGTGATAATTGTAAATTTAAATTGTAATTATTATTATATCAATGCTTTTAAGACTTGTCACACATAACAGAAAGAGAACGGGCATTCCGACGCATATTGGCGTGTACTTGTGACTATTTCTCGTGTAATTTTATGAAAGACTCCGAGGCAAAATATTTTCTATCTTCGTACACCAGTGTATTAATAATTCATTGCGCGACGTTGGTTTGGTGGAGGGTTGCTTTATTGTATTATTGATACAGTTCATAGATTAATAAAACAGTTTTTATAATATACATATTTAAAAACAGAAACTGTGTGCATACAATTCATTATTATGTCGAGTCCTATTAACTTGACAATGTATTAAACTACAAATATTATTTTTCAAATTACAGAAATATAAATACATTGACTGCTTCATTGTTCGTGTTGATTGCAAGCGTGACTGCCGATCTGAAGTTTACTGAAGATTCCTGGTAACGTAAGTGGTGAAACGTGGGAGTATACTGCACTCCTCCGCCTACCTCTACTGACATTACAGGTGTGATGTTACTTTAACGTGTTTAGTTAAAAATAAATTTATTACCCATTGTACCTACTTTTCTATTAAATATGACAAAAAATAGAGCATGGGCCATAAAAATTATTGTTCTCTACATTCCATTTTAATTTTATCTACAAACTGACAACCCTCATTCGACTGTGCGGTTCATTGAATTGTCGGCAAATCTGAAAAATTATAGCCGTCAGGCGCTTTTACAATAATGTTATATTTGTCTCATTTCGAATCAAATTCGAATAGTATTGGATTATGTGGAGTTATTAAATTCTTAAAAATGAATTAATGATGGAAATGTTTCCATGTTAAAATTTTCACATAAACTGAAATTTATTGTCTTTAGCTGGTTCCCACATCACCAGATTATAATTAATTACTAGGACCGAAAGAAAAACCACTGCTGCTTTGATGTAACTCACTGGGCAGAAAAATATTGCATAGCATTAAGTTTACATTGAAAACACTATAACATTTTATGGTCATGTCATTTAACTAAGAAACTGGGTGTTCTGATCCGAGGGCACAGGTGCGTTATCGTTTGGATTACTGCTGTCTGTCTAGTATTTTCTGGATGGTCTTGGACCAATTCAGAAATGTTCCAGGCGAATCATCAATGACCAAGCCCTCAGCACATTCGGCTTACGCAGCCTTAGTCACCGTCGTCGCACAGATCCTCTTGCAGGTTACGTTTATAAGGTTTTGGAGAGTATTCGCAGGAACAATAGGATTTGTATCCCCATCCCCTTTTCTATACTAAACATCTACTGCACGGCAGGGTACCATATTTGTTTAGTAGATATCCCAAGGGCTAGAACGAAATAGTTTAGTTTCACTTTTCTTATGTATACAGCGAAGGAGTAAAATGTTGGACCTGTATCTGTTTCCAGTCACAGAGCCTATAGCTCTTCAAAGCAAAGGTAAATAGGCTTTTCTTACGCAAGGGTGTTCTATCTTAGGTCGCATCTGTGCATTCCATTTCTATCAATGCTGACCCGTGTCATACTATAAAAAATTTTTACAAATTAACTACATGCTTGTAATTCCCAAAGTGGTATGCAGTTAAGATTACCTCGCCAGTATGGAATATGGGGTTAGCCAATAGGACTACTATAAATTTCTACTAGAAAACCGGAGGTTCAAAATATAGCTGTATCTGATTTTGGATTTAGGTCTAGGATCAGCAGTGGCCTTCGCACTCACTCGATAAACGAGTAGATAATTATAATAAAATTATTTCTGAAACCTCTGTAACAAACTGTAACCGCTTTAGTAAAACCAGTGTTATGGATAATCTGAATACATTCAGTATTGTACATTTACATTTCACACTTGAATAGTCCGATGTAATGTCCATCTTCATTAGAAAAAGGGTCCTAGAAATTGTGGCTCTGTCTACATACATCTACAAACTCATAAATATTTTTCTTCGTAACTTGGGTAAATTCACGATATCGTTCCACTGACATTCGTTTGGGGAATGTTCAGCAACATACAGGGATGGTTCGGGATCTCAATAGAGACACATTTTTATCTCTTTTGGATTATATGTTTCCTGATTATATGTTGGGATTATAGGTTTTCTGATAGAACTCAATATTTGTAGGCTAGTTTAGGCGCAGCATCTTGGCTTAAGTAACAAACGTAATCAAAGCTTTTATATAGATCGTCTGGTTTAAAACTGAACGCCCCTCCAAATTGTTTACGAACACATGCAAATTAGATATTTACATATGTACATAGATGACACATAATGACTTGCAAATTTGTTTTGATGACCTGATCTGTCGACCAACTAGTACATAATAGACTCGATCGTGTCACAAAGCGCAGGTGTCGTTTTATACAAAACGCGCGGTCATCGCCATAGTAATTCAATTGAATCACTAATCGCTCGATTAGTTGACTTCAAAGTTGGAAAACGAGTCCTAGTTTATAGTAAAATCGCCGCACGCACACAAGTAATTTATTGAAATATTTACCTTCGTTTACATATTGAAAAATTAAACTTTGTGGTAGGGAGTTCATTTTTAAATTGGACTATCTCTACTATATTTCGTGAGCTATAGCAAGTTTTGAATGACAGTTAACTTATATAACACGACTAGTGAGGAACAAATATGTTTTTGTGAATGTCGATAAATATTATCAACACACACGCCTCCCTCTTCATATTTTTTTATTTCCTAAATGGTTTTTCCTAAATGTGCCCGATGCATGGCAATAATAGGCTCACCACCATGGCGGGAAAACGTAGCTGGTGAAATGTGGTAGGGTTTTGCATTCCTCTGCCAACTCCGAATCACTTCTAGAAAATCTAAATTAGAAAAATTTTGTAGTGCCCTACCCGAGAATCTTACCCACCATCTCACCAATGAGGCAGTCAATTAATTTGTTGTTATTATAGCAAATTAAGATTTAGTGCTAATAAAAATAATATTCTGTAACAGCTTTACATATGACCATCTGTGGTCCTGGGAGCTTGTGGTATGGTAACCAGACGACTGATAAACTACATATATACACATAAATAGATACTTAAAAAAAAATTTCCACCCGGACACAACAAATACTTGTGCTCATCACATAAATATTTATTCTGAGTGAGAATCGAACCTACGACCCCCGGTGCAACAGTCAGGTTCACTAACTTCTGCACCAACGGGCCGGTCAAAATTTCTAACTAATAGTACTAATTTTCAAGTTTTATTCTAGTTGCAGGTGTCTGAAAAAAGGTGTTCCAATAAATTTACAACTTCAGAAGATTTGCACAATAAACTAGTCTATAAGATAATCTCATTTATATATAATATAAATAATATCCTTAGTTTTGCATATTTAATGATTATTTTTTGGCAGCTTATATGTGTAGTAATTTTTAAATTGTGAATAAAAAAGATATTTACCGTAACGGCTACAAAGCCTCGTTGCGTGTCATAGACAAGGCAGGCGCGGAACATCAGAAAGTACAAGAAGGAGGCAATTATATTTGTTTTTGTTTATACATTAACCGTTTTCTTTCTTTATACAGCGCGCTTCAGAGCTAGCCCTGGGCAAATTTGGTTGGCTTATTAGCCTCAGTATCAGATCTACGCAAAATACATTATAACCGAGGCTATATAGCTACCATCGTGCTTTTTACACAGTCAAGAAAAAAGATGTCTGGCTAATGACTTAAATCGGTTTCTTTAAAAAGCATGAAACGTACGTAAGAAAAATATAACTTAGAAACAATGACCGAACTATATAAAAACGAAAGCGTATAGGTACAGACCATTTGTACCATAATAAATCATCCAGTGTGATTTATAAATTTCTTTTTATTCGATTATTATACCATTATTTTGATAGAAAATTACGTGTATCAGGAATAAATAAAATTATTTATTTATTTATATGTAGATAAATAAATAAAGTATAGTAACGCTTATTTATAACGTAGATACCCGTATATCTATCTAACAGCTCAATACAGCTCAACACAAAGGAGTCATCAGCATTCTAAGCTCTATAACCATCGACTTGATTTTTTTTTCTATATAATTTTTAGAGCGGTACAAATAAGTAACGATAGTAAATTTACTTTTATTTACCTGTTTAGTTTTGGACCGATGCAAAGCCATGTCCAAATCAAGGGATTTATTTTCCAAAGGATTTTGAGGTCGTAGTCAAATAAGTGAAAATATTAATTGTTACAACATATATATTGTCGTGTATATTATACCAGTCTTAGGCTTGTCGGTATTATCAATCAATTATTTCTTAACTTTTCTTGAATAATATTATTTAATGCTAAATCAATCAATCAATCAATTATTAATCAGTTAATCAAACCGGTTCAGAGTTCTAAATTAGTAATTCTAATTCTTATATCTATTACCTCAACTAATACCGTTGACAACGTCTCCAACCTTTCTTGTTAGAGTACTTAATTATTGCTTAAAACTAATATTTTAATGTTCAATTGCTGTTCCAAATATACATATATATCACACTACCATTGGTGCTCACCAGGAATACGTCATACTTCAAGTATATATTACTCAAAACTCATAATTAAGTTATTAATTAATCTTCATGCATATGATCAAGCTTATAAAGTATTATTTACTAAATTGTAATTGTTTTTTTTTTCATATAATCAGATATTTTTTTTGTTCATCA
>DWEI01002539.1:0-14172 GCA_018245875.1 Mysoria ambigua | reverse complement strand
CCTATTTCTGCCTTATAACAGCAGCGTTAAGCGCTGCTGTGTTCTGGTTTGAAGGGTGTGGTAAGGGAGACATACTTCTTCGAGGCATGCCAGCTTAGTCCTCAGGAGTAGAGGCGCATCTGTGGTCGATATATCTGGGGTTAGTTACAAATGTCCATGGGCGACAGTAGCCACTTACCATCAGGTAGACTGCATGCCCGTCCTCTACTCTCTTATTTTACAAAAATAAATAAATTAGTGTATGCGCTTTATTTTCAAGTCCATTCTTTAGTGGCGCAGTTCATACGGTACACACGGCATCGAGTGTACTAGCAGCGAGCGCCCGCGTGATGGATCGCAGTTACACCGCGCTCGTCGCCACTTGTCTTCGCATGCTGCCTGTCGGGAGCCCACGAGGCGCGGCGAGGCGGTCCCCGCGGGCTACCTCACGACAGACCACTTCACTTTTGATCCCGGCGACGACGACCCTGACGAAATCGGTCGTGGTGTTGAAGAATTTGGTTTCCTGTCTGTTCGTTAGCAAAAAAACAATAATTCTGTACGCATTTTTGTAATATTCTTATTTTAGTGAAACGTGGTCGTGTGTACTCTGTCATATAAGTCTGCCTATAGCTACGGGAATAACAGGCGGGATATCACGTTTTTATGACCTTTTATTTACCTGTGATTATGATCTGACACATTTAGTTAATTAATATTAATTTAATTTAAGTTAATTAATTAATAGTCATTTAATATAACAGATTCATACTATGCAGATCTTACAAAAAACCATATTAAAGAACGTTTCTTCTCCTACTTTGTTGTTGCAATCAAGATAAGGCTTGTACATAGATACGAACGTAAAGCTGCGGTCGAGGATGATACTATCCTTCGCACTACAGTGTACACTAGAACTTTGTCTTTTACGAAGCAATAAACAATAATTTCAGATCAAATAAAAAATACTCGCAAATCGGCGCGCGTGTATTAACAGAGCTATGAGCAGATGAAGAGCGTCCGTAGTCTAAAGATAGCGAAATGTGACACTTGGTGTTCTCTGCCTATACCGTAACGGACCTGTCGTGTTGGTTGGTTGGCGTGTTTTGGACATTACATACCCATGTTTAGCGACTTTATTTTCGACTCAAAGAACCGTTAAATGTTTTGATCGTAAAAGAATAGAAAAATAATAGTATGCGATTTGTAATAATATAAAGGAAACTAAGACAGAAGCTATTATAAGACGGTTCACGTTTTATTAAAGTGTAATAAAATAAAAAAGAAAAAAAAACTGGATAGACTGAAATCATCATTCTTATATTTTCCACCCATCGGGTGTCAAAAATATTCACTTTATTTCCGGTACCTTTGAGAAAGTGAATATATTATGAAAATGATATCAATCATCATTATAATGAAATTTCGCTTCTCTCATTAAATTTAGTTTAACGCTAGGTACAAAGCGCAGAAATCAATTTGGCACTTGCAAGCAAAAATGCCCTTCCGCCTTCCCACAGCGCCCACCAACGTCTATCGCTCGCACCATCGAAGAGACGGTAACTCGCTGTGACGTCACCAAAGGTGCTTAGTCAACTCCCGCGAGCTATAGCTAGTTAGAGACATTGGCTCCAGTGCGAATGTTTTCGAGTTGAGTTCCGTTGTTTTGAACGTTACTAAATGTGATGTTGTGACGTAACGCGCGAAGTGAGGACGAAAATAGCCCAGTTTAATGTTGAATTAAGTACAATACTTCCTTTTGCGAACCAAACCAAGATGTGTTTGTGTGGATATTACTGTACCTACATTTTGAGCTGTTGCTAATAGGATACGTCGTTTCGTCGGCACTGGGCTCGTTGGCGGAATTATCTAGATATTTTTTATCTGCGACTAATCAACATGTAGCTTTAGGTAACTTTAACGTGATAGTTAAATGTGAATCCTGTGAAAAAAATCTTGTATTTTGTTAAAAATCTCCCATGTTCATCTCTCTCCCATGTTCATCTCGGATCTTCGTTGAGTTTGAATAACCCAAGGATATGTTCATAGCTGTACTGCCGCGTTGTTCCAGATGTAGGCTACGACTACGTGGTGGACCAGCAGCCCATCGGCAAGCTGCTGTTCCGACAGTTCTGCGAGCGGAACAGGCCGCAGTACCACAAGTACAACAGCTTCCTCGACGCGGTGAGTGGCAGAATGTTCTGTTAAAGAATTGACGTTTTATAAGTTATACGTAAGCCCTGCAAAAAAAATCTTAGTAAATTATATTTAAAGAAAAATGCATAATACTTTTTTGTAACAAAAACCTTTTGATGCCATCGTCCAAACACGAGTTAACTTAGGACAGTACGCAGCAAATGTCGTCGCGACTTGATTCCTGACGTAGGATCAACATTCGGGAACAAAAAAACCTTTTCGCGTAAGCGGCAAGGCTACAGAATGCGAAAGAGGTGCATTCCCCCCGGGCTGAAACCTCGGCGCGGTGCGCGACGCTCCGGAGCAGCAGCGACGGGTGTGTATACAGTCGCGCGCTCCAGTGGCACGCTGCATCGTATAGGATGTTTATATTTCAGGTGCGATATCTTTGTACGTCCTTAAGAGTACCGTGCGCTCGAACGAGTGAGATTTTTGGCATAGAAACAGTTTGTATGATGTAGTGCAGAAATATAAGAGGTTTGTGCCGCACGTGCTAATAAGACTTTCAATGTCGAACATTTATAGTCTGTGGTTGAACAGTAGCACAGACTACACTTACAGAGGTTTACAGTTTGACATAATAACGGTCTCGAAAGGATTGTGTTGTAATCGTGAATTATTATTGTTATTTAATTAGTGCGAACCAAATATACCTATATATAAAACTGGTCAGTATAAATAATACATAATACAATTTCAGCTGGAAATTCCACGAATTTTTATTACGAAAGAGCAAAAGGATATACATGTATACATATTTCGGTGATTTACACAACATACGTAGTATAAATCACCCAAATCAAGAAATATTGCAGCGAATGACAGGGGGACCTTATAATTTACGTATGTTATGACACCCGCTTGAAATATGGTGCAGTGTTTCAGCGGAGAGGGCCGTCTCCTTGGGGAAGGTTAGGTGTAGCCGGTGCTATACGCTCGCTGTCTTTATTCTGTAACTGAAATTTGACAGAGCGACCAATATATCTTGACCGCTGACAGGGGCACAGTGAAAGCTGAATTATTTATTTGCGTAATATCTGTTGCACTTTATCGAAAGAGTTGTGAATCGCGTGTTGTACATGTTATTAGTAATATATTTGGTAGTATAGGAGTGTATATGTTAGTTTTATAGTATTTGTTATTATTACTTGTTACTCTCGTGGAACGCGCCGGTTGCAAGCGCGACTGCCGATCAATAGGTTCAGGATTATAGCATTTTTCTATCGTACAATTATTTAGTAGTAGTTCGGAGTCTGCATGTGTGCCCTACGCATGGCAATAGGCTCACCACCTACCCCATAGTGGGACGTAAACGTAACCGGTGAGACGTGGGAGTGTATTGCGCTTACAATAGCGTATAGATTGAAACGTTTGTCTGTTACAAACTTACTGATATAATTAACATTTAGAGAGCTTGTGTTTATCTTTAAACTACATTTACTCAAATTGATTTGTCGCGCTTATAAATGTACCGTACTGTTACGCTATCTTGTATCATAGATACAATACATTGTATACACCTCCGCCTCACATAGAGAGCTTGAAAAACTTTTAAAGTCATAAAGCAGAGATAAAGCTATTTTACACAAAGTAAAAAGTTAATACGCGTTAAGCATTGCGTATAAAACACTCACGAAACGTGTAACAGTAAAAGTTAATGACGTCGTTGACGTTTAGCATCGATATCATATCGATAACTAGAGCGGTCGAACTTTATGAAGTAGGTCCCGAGGAAAACTCCCCCGCACTCCTTTATATCCGAACAAGTGAGTGATAGAATAGCTGGCTAGTATATCTGATTACAAGCACTTTCGAATCGCACGTACGTCGCAAACCGCTCGTAAACGAGTTGGCAATCGTGCGCGCTCAGATTGATATCGGCGTGTCGCGGAGACGAGCCGGCGGGCGGCGGGAGGCGGGGGCTGGGAGGAAATCACATTTTGTCGGCGGAAGACTCGTCCGTTGCATTTTAAAGGGCTGCGAGGGTGCCGTCTCTTGGCACGGAATAATTCTCCTCCGTGATTGAATCGGCGGAGAATGCTTTTGCGACGCTCTGCGTGGGCGTGTGCCAACTGAGATATAATGATGTAGGTGGGGGCTCACTATAACGATGGTAGCACGTGTCAGGCCTCCTGTCTTGTTCAGTTGGATTTACAATTTAAGTGATGTGTGGCGAATAAGTATACGGTCAGTAGTGTCCACTGGCGCCAGTGACGTTTGAGAGAGATGTCGGACGGGGGGCGGTTGGATTAGAACTGACAGTGTCGGTCAATTGCTGCTGCAATTGCAATTGCAGTTGCTGTAGGTGTTACAATTTCTGTGAGTATTAAAAAAATTAAAACTACACATAGCATCTTCCACCTTCTTTTTAAGCTTTTTTGCCTTTAATAAATCATTGGAATAAGTAAACCTTACGTTCAATTATGCCAAGCCGCTTCATCGTGTTGTTTCCAACAAAAATGCTATCTGTCATGTTTTTCACTATCCCGCCGCCCCCAATGAAATAAGCTGTTCAGAGAAGTGCTAATAGCGTCACTCGAAGGTAGAAAGGCTCGTCGCAGCGGTGACGTCGCTAAGGGAAATTTAATTCATCACTTTAAAGTTGCAAGCGGGGAAGCGCCGGTGATAGCCGGATGGGCCTCGCGCGCCGAGCCCCGCGGCGGGCAGCGGCAGGTTTGGGGCGGGGCGGGGTGGGGTGGGGTGTGGTGCGATGTGATCTCTATGGCTAATGGAGCGGTGCGATTGTGGGCGTCATTAATCATGATAATGAGTTCAGGACTCAAGAGCATCGACTGTAGTGCTGGCTATTTTTCGCATCTAGCTGCGGGTAGCTGGTGAACGGGATATTCACGATGTTTATTACATAGTTCTATTTGTTGAAGAATATTTACCTCTTGCAAGATGGATGTAATGGAGATGCATAAATTGTGTGGAGAATTTCAATTTTTAAAAATTATTTGACTTCTCGTAGGTTTTTAAACGTAATATGACACCAGTAATTCTTGACGAGGTAGGCAGGGTGTTGAAATAGACTATCACGACCCACCATGGTATGTGGGTATTGTCATACATGGGAAACAAACCTCGCTATCCCGCTGCAATCGGCAGAAGCTCATGAGCAAGCACCTCGTAAAGGTCCGAAACTAGTCGGGCCATCCCGAATAATCACGTGAGTCTAGTCGACTTTATACTTACTAACAAAAAAAAACTTCAAATCTCTATTCGAAATTTAAACTAGAAAGTCCTAAGTTAGAAAAATCAAATAGAACCCGAGCCGGAATCCGAAACGAGAACCTCTTCATCAGCAGCTGTTCCTGCAATCATTTGATAATTAGTTAGGAATACACCAAAGTATGTATTACATGTATATATATGCAAAGCGGAAGGTCCTTACAAACCTCAGTGGATCTGTATACCGCGTCGCCTTTAAATTCGTTAATAATATCACAGATTATAACAACCTGTGCCGGATACCCCTGTGGTCTGGTGGAAGTACGAGTCGTACGACCACACCAGTGCCATGAATGTGTTTTGTCTCCAGGCGGACAAGTATGAGGTGGAGGTGGACGAGGAGCGGGCGGCGCTCGCCGCGAAGGTGTTCGGCAAGTACCTCAAGACGGACGACGAGGACGCGGTCATCGACGTGGTGGCCGCCAGCGTCATCGACGACGCCAGCGTGCAACTAGAAGGTGACGTACATATTTTTTTAAATAATAATGTAATTCAACGCCATAGGTTTGTAATTAATGATGCGCCCTATCCGATGCGCGGCAGATTGAGAATAAATCCACTGCACCGGCAACGCTCCGTGCCGGTATATTGGTTGGTGTAAGAGGCGTCTAAACCCGGCGCGGGCTGCTTGCGAAATGACGCGGTCTTCTTAGCCACAGCTGAATACACTGATATACGATGCGAGAAGCTGTGCTCTGTGACCCAGCTCGCATGGCCAACACTGGGCATTAGTGGACTGGAATAGGCTGATGATGATCATAATAATGATTTACCTTGACGTTTTCTCTAGTCGAGGGGTTGCAAGTGCCACTGCTGATCGAGAAGTCCTGGTTTCGATCTCAGGTTGGGAAACTTCATATATACTAATGGGTTAATTGTGTAAATATGTTATTGGGTTTTTCTATATTGAAATTCCTAGTAGTATCTCAGAGTCGTGTCTGTTGTATTAGGATAGGCTCACCACTTAATCCTGGATAAGACATATACCATCACAAGTGAATCACAGGACTGTACTGCATTCCGCTACCTACTCTGAGTAACTAACACAGGCGTGATTTTTTAAATAATTCACCTAATAATTCTGACACTTTTAACATTATTAACTTGCTCCCAATGGAATTACCACAACAATATTAATATCTAAAGACAAACTCAGAAATGGTCATCTTATTCCATGTCCATAACTACTGGATTAACGGGCCATCAAAATTTTATAGCCCGATAAGAGAAGTTCACGCTCCAAATCTGATAACAGTTATTTCATCTACAGATCAGTTTGATGTGTAGAGACTCCGTATGTATAGATACACCCTTTGACGATGCTAATTAACGGATCAAAGACGAGAGTTCGAGTGACATCACCGGAAGTCATTGGTACGAATGATGGCCGATAAAAAGATTTATTCGAATGTTAACTGTCATTTTAATTAGCCATTGCGGCTTGTATGATTACAGTTTCCGACACAGTTTTGCCGCTTTTGTGGTCAAACATTGGCTGTTTGGTTTTGTAAAGAATTTTGTATAAATTTAATGTGCGGTAAACTAATTGCATAATAAGTGCTCTCTGCTGTGTGTATACGATACCGTGAAGCTAGTCTCCATGCTCCTGATTACTAAAAGCGCATAGGTCGCACCAGCTTGTACGACAACCCGAAAAACACAAGGAGGATAGGCTGAATTCAATTAAGGGAGGCCTATGTATTAAAATGTGGTCCCAAAGCCTGATGGATAAATAAAAGGAGGGGTAGACGACCTGGGCTGAAATGTCTGCAGTGATTGTGCACTTTGGACGAACCCCGAAGTGGAAGATTGGTTTGATGTGAAAGATTTCTTCTTTTATAATGCTAGTGTTTCAGATTTGCAATTTGCCATTATTGTAATACAAAATCCTTCGACCACGATCCAGGAACTTCTGACACTAGTGTCCTTCTTGTTCTGTATGGCTTTCAATTTTTGATTTGTTTTTCCTGACTTGCTTGGATCTCAATCATAATTTTTACATAGCTATACAATTTGGTGTATATTTATTCCGTTTGCTTTTCAGGCGGCTCAAAGGACATATTCGGCGAGTGTGTACGATGCGTAAAAAGTTTCCTGGCGGGCTGCCCTTTCGCGGAGTTCGAGAGGTCCATGTACTTCCATCGGTATCTACAATGGAAGTGGCTGGAGGCCCAGCCGGTCACACAGAACACCTTCAGGATGTATCGAGTTCTGGGCAAAGGTGGCTTCGGGGAGGTGTGCGCGTGCCAGGTGAGGGGTTCGGTGGTTTTATCTTAAGGATTCGGTTTTCTTCATCATTATTATTTCCCGATCTTTTTATACCTCCACTATTGTATGCAAGTCTCTTCTCAGACTGACAAATGTTAAGTCGTATTCTGCTATAATAACCAAAAGCGAGCTGGTGGATTAACAGGCTTTAGAGAAGCTAATGGGTGTTGGTTCCTGACTAAATTTTGCTATGCATTATGTTATGATGTATTAAATTACGAATATATTATAATGTTGTTATTCAGCCAGAGGATAGAACAGATTTTTAAATAGATAAATTTCAGGGACGGATGAATATTGATGGAAAGAAAACAAAGTAGAAAATATTGTTATAAGAAATTAAATTAGCTTCGTTATATGATTTGAAATTGTATGTTTACAGGTCAGAGCGACGGGCAAGATGTACGCCTGCAAGAAGCTAGAGAAGAAGAGGATAAAAAAGAGAAAGGGGGAGGCGATGGTGTTGATAGAGAAGCAGATTCTGCAGCGAATCAATTCCCGTTTCGTCGTCAATCTGGCGTACGCGTACGAGACGAAGGACGCGCTCTGTCTCGTACTAACTATTATGAATGGTGAGTGCAGGGGACAGCCAAAACTGTGCTTATTGTAATACTAATAAATATTTTGGGATATTTCCACATGCGGCCATCTGATCCCATAGTAAGCATAACAGAGTTTGCATTATGGTAAACCGAAGGCTGATGAACTACATAATATACATATAAATATATACTTATATATATTTTGTACATCCATATAAAGAATAAATACTTGTGCTCATCACAAAAGTATCTGTTTTGGATAGTAATCCAACCCATGACTCTCGCCTCAACAGTCCGGTTCACGCACCGCTGGACCAACAGGCCAGTCTCACTTGGTGCAAAGGTACATGTACTCCTGTAGGTTTTACAATCACACCGCTATTTACGCTCGCCACATAAAAGTTGTCTCGTTTGTAACTCGAAATGTAACCAGTCAAGTAGAATGCCAATTGGATCCGCGGAGGACGACTCGGACGTCAATACATCTACACATACCGTCCGTCAAATGTGACCGCCGAGTGGCCGTGCGCAGGCGGCGACCTGAAGTTCCACATCTACAACATGTCGTGCGGCGCGGAGACGGGGCTGGGGCTGGAGCGCGCGCGCTTCTACGCCGCGCAGGTGGCGTGCGGGCTCGAGCACCTGCACAAGATGGGCATCGTCTACAGGTACACCTGCTCCTCTTGTTCTTCCTCTATCCTTCTTCCTCTGCAGGGGGGCAGGAAGAAGGATAGAGGAAGGAGAGAGGAGGACCTCTCCTACGTTTTTTTCTCTTCTCCGTCCTACTTTCATTTTGTGTTCAACTCCAAAAAATGTCCTATAGGATGTTGTAACTTGCACATTTATATTGTGTTATTGAATGATATAATAGACATTTTTCTAAATACTTGGAGAAATTAATAATGAAATAAAATGTGTTGAGTCCATTTTATTTGTTTTCCAAAAATGCAAATAGATTGACCGTAAGAAACGGAAGCAAATACTATGTACATGTAACGGTGAAGCGGTCGCGCAGGGACTGCAAGCCGGAGAACATCCTGCTGGACGACGTGGGGCACGTGCGCATCTCGGACCTGGGGCTGGCCGTGGACGTGCCCGAGGGCGGCAGCGTGCGCGGCCGCGTGGGCACCGTGGGCTACATGGCGCCGGAGGTGCGCGTCGCGGGCCGCCGTCGCCAGAGGCGTCGCGCGGGAAAAGACTTTCCGTATAAGATTCAGGGTCCTGGGTTCAAATCCCGGGCTGGGCACTATCGGTTTTGTATTATGCCCTCGGTGTAGTAATCGATTCACCACCTACTCCATGGTGAGACGTGAACGTAACTATTGAGATGCTAGTGTGTATTGCACTCCTCTGCCTAACTCTTCGGAGATGTAAGTGTGAAGCTAAGTTTACATGAGATGAGTGCTGAGGCTATGGCCATATTCAATACAAATTAAGCATCCGCACCCTGTCGGATATTTTAAATGACAAGCTATGGCATGTTACTTCCGTGCTCGGCGCGAGCCCGCGCTCCCGCGCCGCGTGTCTGAGGCGGCGCGCGCCCGCAGGTGATCGACAACGAGCGCTACACGTTCAGCCCCGACTGGTTCTCGTTCGGCTGCCTGCTGTTCGAGATGATCGAGGGCCGCGCGCCCTTCCGCGCGCGCAAGGAGAAGGTCAAGCGCGAGGAGGTGGACCGCAGGGTCAAGGTGGGTGGGTGGACTTTGGAAGTTGAAGTGGCCTCAGTTGCTCCTTATCGCATCGGCTGTCTGCCGGGGCAAGTGGAATACGGATAGATTAAAGCAGACAGACACCACGTCCAGACAGACGGACATGTTACGTTGCTATATGTACTGTGTATGTGTATACATTTAGTACAGAGTGATTATGTTAATATTCACCTGTCACTTAATTTGCACTATCGGTACGTATAAATATAATACGTATCGTGACATAACGTTTTTAATTCTCAAAGACGAAACTGCCTCGTTGGTCGTGTTGGTCGCAAGTGCGACTACCGATCGGTAGATCCCGGGTTCAATTCCCGGGATCCCGAACACTACGATTTTTTAAAATTTAGTTTTTTTAGTAGTGGTTCGGAGTCTGGAAATGTGCCCGATGCATGGCAATAGGCTCACCACCTATTACATAGTAGGACGTAAACGTAACCGGTGAAACGTGGGAATGTTCTGCATTTCTCTGCCTATCTCTTCGGGGATTACAGGCGTGAAGTTACGTATAGAGTTAAGCAGAGCAGAGTAGTGGGTTGTGCCGCTGTACGAGCTATGTGTAACGCTGGCACGCGGGCGCAGCACGAGCAGGAGAAGTACTCGAGCAAGTTCAGCGAGTGCGCGCGCGCGCTGTGCGGCGCGCTGCTGGCCAAGTGCGCGGCGGCGCGGCTGGGCGGCGCGGGCCGGCGCGGCGCGCAGCGCGTCAAGGCGCACCGCTTCTTCGCGCACCTCAACTGGGCGCGCCTCGAGGCCGGCATGGTGCGCGCGCCCTTCCTGCCCGACGTGCGTACAACACTACCACCACAACACCACACCACCACACCACCACCACACCACTACACCACCACCACACCACCACACTACCACCACAACACCACACCACCACACCACACCACCACCACACCACCATCACACTACAATACCACCACCACCCCACCACCACAACACCACACCACCATACCACCCCACCACCACAACACCACACCACCATACCACCACACTACCCCACCACCACACCACCCCACCACCACACTACCCCACCGCCACATCACCCCAACCACCACACTACCCCACCACTCCGCCACCACACCACTACACTACCTCACCACCACTCCACCACACTACCCCACCACCACGCCATCACACCACCACACCACCGCTTCACCACACTACTTCACTACTGCGTCTCGTGCCCGACGATACCAACCGTGTCTCGAACACACTTTACTTATGCAAAATTATCGAATTTATTCAGTAAAATTTTTGCTCAAAACCTTCACGTTAAGCAGACAAAATAGAAATTATCCGTCACACACAACTCCTGACGCCACCTGTACTGCGACCTCTTAACGACTCAAACATAAGTTTATAAGTTTAGAACTCTTCATGGACAATAAAAATATATGAAAATTAATATGACACATAAAATCAGCGTTAAACAAAACAAAGCACGACACGAAAGTGAAGCGGTAGTCGGCGGCGGTCACTGTCACGGCGAGGGCGTCGCTTGCAGCCGCACGCGGTGTACGCCAAGGACGTGCTGGACATCGAGCAGTTCTCCACCGTGAAGGGCGTGAACCTGGACGCGGCCGACGACACGTTCTACGGCAAGTTCAACACGGGCTCCGTGTCCATCCCCTGGCAGCGCGAGATGATCGACACGGGCTGCTTCGCCGAGCTCAACGTGTTCGCGCGCGGTACGTGCCCGCCCCCCGCCCCCCGCGCCCCGCCCCCACCCCCGCGCCGGCTCGCCCCACTAACGCGGCTCTGTGTGCGCAGCGGAGGACGGGCGCGAGGCGCGCGGCGCCGACCTGCTGCTGGCGCCGCCCGCCGCGCCGCCCGCCGCCGGCTGCTGCGCGCTGGCGCGCCGGGTGCGTGTGTATTGTGGCGTCCGGGCGCCGGTCGCGGCCGGACTGTGTAAGGTGGACAGAAGGTCGTAGCGCCCAGAGCGAGGATCGAAGCCGGGACCGCCCGAGCGACGACGCGGTGTGACATTTTAGAAAAATGCTTCGATAAGTATCTAATCTATTCTTAATCAGAGCAGACCGCATGTAACTTTCTGTATAGTTTATACAGACAATTATATTTCAAGTAAATGGCGTGCTATTGGGGAGGCCTATGTCCAGCAGTGGACGAGAATAGGCTGATAATAATGATGATGATATCAAGTCAAGAAAAATACGAATGTTTATCATACAACTATTTATACTATGTAAAAACTACCAGTGTAGCCCAAAAATAATTGACAATTAGGGAAACAAAAGTATCAAATAAATAATAAACACTTCAATCTCTACCGAGCTGGCTGTGTGCGTGGTGTACTTGTGGCGACCTGTGGAGACCGCGCTATGAGACGGTCGCGATTGCAGATGCTGTGTCCGCAGAAGAAGGTCCCCGCGCGCCTGCGGCCCGTGCCCATCGCCGAGCACCTGCTGCAGCCCAGCTCGGCGCCGCCCGCCCCCGCGCCCGCGCCCGCCGCGCCGCCCAGCTGACCGCCCGCCGGCGCGCCGACACACGCATCGCACCACGTCTAACTCCCTAATGCATTTATAAGTAATAATCCTCACCTGCGCCGTTCGACTGCCGCCGCCGTCTGAAGAATGACGAGGGGATCTTCGGAACCTCGAATACTATTACACAAGGCTCTGCTAATATAACTATAATTTCTACCACACAGTTGCCCAGGCACGAGATGCTTTCATATTCTTCATTCCTCCTTATAACCCTAACCGAGACGATCTGTCCACGCCACACACTGCTCGTCCTCTACCGCGCGGATGGTTTAAAAGTAATTGGTCGCGTTGGACTCAGCTGGCCATTACACCTACAACGTTCGCGGCGGGCGCCTACCGCAGCACAGCGCGCCGCCGCCGACCGCTGCAGCGTGAGACGTGTCCGTTGCGCGGGGGGGGGGGGCCTTCACACGTAGCCTATCGCTGGCGATATTTGTTCGTTTGTATCACCGTTCGATTGCTTGGCAGTTCTTATGAATTTATTTGTTATAGTATATATTTTGCAAACGGTGCTTTAGTGTTGTGGCGAATGTAAAACGCGTGTATTGGGTTTTTTAGGTTCGTTTTTGTCTCTATGTTTTGATGATGAGTTAGGAAATGATAGAATCTTTTTATACATTCGACGAATTTATTCGGTGATTTTATTTGTTTTGTCGTTGTCATTTGTCACATTTTGTATGTTTTGTACATTATTCGAGTCGCCTTTTTCTAAAGCAGGCGCCCCGACGGTCGCTAGCAGCGGCGCGGGCGGGCGCGCCGCTGCTAGCTAGCTGGATTCCTCTTGTGTCTGTTCGTCATCGAGAACTGCTCGACTGTGGCCGGGGCTCTGGTCGGCTACTTGTTCCCGCGCACGTAACTACGGGCTGACCTCGTTGCCATTAAAGGCCGTGCTTCCTCCGAAGGCCGAAGTTGGCTTTTAGACAGTGTTCAAGTATTACGTCACGCAATTTGGGGCGGGGGGAGGGGGGGTTCTGTTGTGAACGGTTACGATGCGTTGTATTGCGACTTGAAATCTCTTGTTCATTCATTATGTATGCAAACAAAGGTATTTTGGGGACGTACCGGTACTTTATTTTTTGCGGCTTTTAGTTATAAATGGTCATTTGAATGTTACCTACAGGAAACAGAACAATTTTGGCGTGGACGGGGAGATTGAAGGATGTTTTAAAATAGCGCGGTCACAGCTCGCGCGCCGCGCGCATCGTGCGTTCAAAATGTGCGCGCTTAACATTTCTAAACACTTTGTGTATTTGTACATACCGCGTGCAAGAAGCACGGTACCACAGTGGCGCGAACCTCGCACCACGGTCAGCTCCTCGGTGCAGAGACCCCCGGCGCTCGCCGCGCGGCGTGCTCGTGAGGAATGTCGAATTTTTATACGAATTATTATTTTATTAAATAGAATGGAAATCGATAAATAATACAATTTTTATTATGATATTTGTTAACATTTCGTTCTGTCACTCCCCTACGATACAATATTAAATGGGTTCGTTCAGGGGGATGATGGGACGGGAATGTAACTCGTGTCTGAGTTTAAGTTTGACGCGACGCAATGCTCATTAGTGATGTAATGATTTCGTTCAATAATTATATATGAGATGAAAGTGTTTGTAAATGTAGAATCAATAGATTGAGTGTAGCGTGTCACAATGTCGGAAATATGTCCCTCGTCCGCGGTCCCACTGCTGGGCGGGCGGTCCCACTGCTGGGCCGGCGCGTGCCGTCCGCCAC
>DWEI01002538.1:0-14175 GCA_018245875.1 Mysoria ambigua | reverse complement strand
TCCCCTCTAAAAGTTCTAAATAAAAGTCCGCGACAGCATATGTCTAGCTTTTAATGTTAACCCACTATAACTATTTTTATGGTTAACAGAATAGATCTTAAATAATACATTATTTGCGAAGGTGTTTTAATAAACATGATATTAATCCTTGTCCAAATGAATAAGTTATTTGTCACAGGCACTTAGTTTTGAACATAATCGCCCTTGACAGTATTTCATTTCAACCAATATATAAAGATTTATTAAAGTTTTTAAATTATTAATAATGACACCACGCGCGCCCGACGCCGGCGTGCAGTGTATGGCGCGGTGAGGCGGGGGAGGGCGACAGTGTCGATAGCTGCTAGGTACCTTGCCGCGCTTCTTTATAATGTTACTATAGTATATGTAGTAGGTTACGTATAGTATATGTAGTACTTTTATGTTTTCTTAATTGATTTCTAAATAAAGAAATTCACGCGGACGAAGTCGCGGGCACAGCTAGTATGATAATAATGATGATGATGATATTAATGAATTTATTAGTGGCTATATGATTATGTTCATGATCAATGCAGCGATGATTGGAGAGCACGATGAGGTTGCTCCTGTCTTTCATAAATGGCTTTGTTAAAGAGTATTTATCTGGGTATTTATAAGATAATATGTATATCGTCAGCCGTTTGATTTTAAGTGGTTGCTTAGTTGATGCAAAAATTTAATGTTTCATAATTCCATAAATTATAATGTTGAAATTACTAAATTATACGAATTCAAAAATTATATACGAGAAATCAAATAATGCAAAACTCATGAATATACATTATATTAAATATGCACAAGAAATTTATTTCAGTCATATTCGTAGTGAAATAATATGTAGTAGAAGATCCCGCGATATTTTTTTTATTTTTGTTCGTAACTTTTTTTCCATTTTAAGATAAAAAAAATAATAGGAATAAAATTGTAAGCAACTTAATTAATTATAAAAAATGTGCTGTAAAATTGTCTGCAGGATTGCTAGTTTACGAGACAACGCGAAAACCATTTGCACCCCCTTTTTCCAAGATGGCGGCCGGGGGACGAGAATGGCGTCCCTACAAATTCGAACTTAAGCTTATGCTAACTCGCTGTACAAATTGAAATTATTATTACGCCCCATGAAAGGCACGCTTGGGTTTATAAAATCTAACATTCCAATGAGCTTCATATTTTATTTTTTCAAACAAATAGCTTGCGCATTTCCGGTCAATAGACGAACTACACAGCTGCATATGTCATCTTCTATCGCATAGGATGGTTCGCTGGGAACTCTCTGTCACACGTACTCACTCGTTGCAATATTTCACCTTTTACAGCTCGACAACCAGAATTCTGGACCGATTTTTCGCAGCCTACCCCAAACCCCCATGTTTATACTTTTGATCTAATGACCAACCTAACGTTTGCATAATCGACAGGCTTCAAAGTTTCTATTGGTATGGAATTTGTCCTTTAACCAAACCGTTGCATTTTTTAAAACTAATTGACTTTTAACGAGTTAATTAATTATATCCTGGATTGAAATTTTCTAGCCCGCCCGCGACATGAAATACTTTTCATCCATTAACCAGCTCGGTTAAGGTCGTTTTATGGTGGATTTAGTTCATTATATTGTTATAGTAAAATGCCACAAAAAAGTCACAGAGTTGTCAGCCGAGTACATGCCGACTTCCTGTGGGTTTGTACCAAAGGGTCGTATTTCGGACATTGGTCACCGGTCCAGTGGCCCACGTCGTTATCAAAGCATGACCTAATTAGGTTATAAGACCTATAGCATATAACTATAGTTCTCAAAGAGATTTGTACGTTAGCCTGTGAAGTGTTTATTCGTATTGCCTTAACACGATTTTTTTTATTCCATTAGCTGACTTACAGATATGTGTTCGACAAAAGTATATTATTTCTAAGAGATAAATTCTGCCTGCAGTTGAATTGGCTCTTATATTATTTAACACGTCAATTGTAGATATTTACACATTCTTATAGACAAGCTCAAATAGGTAACTAAATTTGATATGACTGCGAAGGGTTGAAATCATAACTGCTCACTCATATATATCTAACAAACAATTAATATGCTTATAAACTGTAATGTTTACGTCGAATATAATTGTCCCCAAACATTACATAAAATGTCATTATAATACTCTTTTCTATCAGGTTTCGATAGGCTTTATCCATTTCAATTGTTGCTTATCATAATTCAAATGTTCAGTACATGTCCGTAATTACAAATGTATTTCGTTTTTAAATTGCTTCGCGAAACAGCAGTTGTAAAGACTATAATAAATGAATCTCTTATTTTGTGCAGGTGACATTTATCTACATGAATTATTTTAAATCTATTTGATTGTTTTATGTGAAATGTAGCAATAATTATACCTAATGTAAATAAGTTAGCACTCTGTTAAAAATGAAAAAATTGACACCTACAGAACTTGAATACCACGTTAGATGTTATAGTTGCTATGGTCCTGAGTTCAAATCCCGGCTCGGGGACTATCGTATTTTTCTAATTGCCTATTATTGTATGTTTCTAATGCCAGTGTTGCCATTCCATAGTGGGACACAAACGTAACACTTGAAAGGTGGGAGTATCTTAAACTCCTTTGCCTACCTCTTTGTTGATTAAAGGCGTGATATTTCGATATTATCAATTATCGTGATATTAGATTTATGACATTAACAGGAGATTTACGAGCTGGGTCAATTTAACAAGTCATTTCAGTTATTAAAAGCATATCCATCTAATGAGCATTACCAAAATAGTTGTCAATAGAACTCTTTTTATGGACTTTTGAATGATTTACAAAACATCTGACCTCTAAGTCGTGATTCCCACTTCAGTCTTTGTTTTCAAGACTAGCGAGTGTCGTGGTTTGTAGTAAATGAACTCTGGAAAAAAGGAATTCTGACATCTGCGGTCGCACGCAAAAATCGACTCTGTATTGAATATTAAGGCATTGATTTGTGACGTCGTTCCAAATTGTAACAACGTCACAATATACCAATGCCACTCTAATATGTATTTCACTAATCATTGTTGCTTTGTAAGTATCAAGTAAATAACTCAAACTCCATTATAAGTTTTGTGTTCTATAATTTTGTAACATAATAGATAGACTGCCTCGTCGGTCGCGTTGGTTACAAGTGCGACTGCCGATGGGGAGGTCCTGGATTCAATTCCCGGGTCGAACACCACAAAATTATATATTCAGGAAATTATCTACAAGAAAATCTAAATTCTAATAGTGGTTCGGAGCCTGGATATGTGCCCGATGTATGGCAATAGGCTCACCACCTATTCTATATTGGGACGTAAACGTAACCGGTGAAACATGGGTGTATTCTGCATTCAACAGCCTACCTCTTCGGGGATTACAGGCGTGAAGTAATGTTACGTTACGTTATAATAGATAAAAATTACGTTAAAATTAGCGCTGTGTATGGACAGCGTTACGGCGCGGCGGCGGTGCGGCGGCGGCGGGGCGGCGCCATCGCGTGCAGGAGCGCTTACTGTGTCCTTGAAAATAATTAATTGAAAAAAATCATCAGAAAATACAGTAGGTACTGCGGTCTGTTGATGAATTTTCCAACATTTTCCAACACTATTTGGTAGTACTGTGTAGGTGGCGTTATCTATTGATATAAATAAATAAGAACTACTGCAAAATTACTGATTCCTTAAAAATAATTAACGTAACTTTAGGCCTATAATCCCCAAAAGCGTAGGCAGAGGAATGTAGAATAGTGATGTAACTTTTTGAGCATTCGCGAATGCAGCTGCGAATTCGAATGTCTGCTACCGACATTCGCGAATGCGAATGCGAATACTCAGCTTTTGATAGAAAATGTCACAGAAGAATTTGTTTTTGACTGTTTTCATTGCATTATATATTTTCGTGTATTAATGTTCTAATGCAAATGAATTGTTAAACTTCATTTGCTCAAAGTTATGTAAATAGATAAATAATACCAAATGATAAACTGAAAATTGATAATGTGATCATTAGGTTGTTCCTTTGTGTTGTATTAAAAAACAGAATCAATAAATGTATATGATTTTCAATTTTTTTTTTGGAATTTATATCCGCAAAACATTCGTAAAAATGTTGCGAATATTTGCGAATGCGAATGGGAATATTCGTTCCGCTTCAACAGTTACGTTTACTTCCTACTATGGAATAGGTGGTGAGCCTATTGTCATGCATTAGACACATATCCAGATATCGAACTACTACTAGATAATCTAAATTAGAAAATTTTAGTGGTGTTTGACCCGGGATTGGAACCCGGGACCTCCCGATCGACCGTCGTACATATAATTAATTGAAAAAAAATCACTATAAAATACAGTAAGTACTGCCATCTGTCCATGACTTTTCTAACAACAATATGTGGTAGTATTGTTCACGTGGCGCCATCTATCACCAACTATAGTGAAACATTTTCAGCAGAAATAACTCGCTTAATCGTCAATATTACGCTGTGCAAGCTCTGAGTAACGGAAGGAATCGTCACTAGTTAAATACGTACAAAATGTTGTTGCTTCTAGGTACTTATAGGGGTTGTGATGTTAATTTATACCGGTCCCTAGAGAGGCCGAGTCAGGTGAGGTTTGGCTTTCCTCGGGACCCCGGGATCTTGACCAAATAATAATATACTGCCTGGTAACAAAGTAGTACTATTCTTATAGTGGTATTATTCTTCAATTTAAAATAAATTTAATTTATTTTTTTTCCTTTATTGTATAAAGAATATTCTATAAAGTGATAAACGTATAAGGAGCACAGGAAAGATCTTTAAGGCTAGAGATATTTTACACTGGATGCTGCCTGCCTACACCGTAAGGGATCTGTTGTGAAAGTAAAATAATATAAGAGTATTCAGTGTTAAGCAGATTATTCATACGACGGCGTGGTACGCCTGACTTGATCGCGTGCCGAAGTCACGTGACCGAACACGTTACACGAAACTAGATCACGTGGGGCGTGGTCACGTTTTGTTTTTGCTATGGGAATTTATACGTGAATTTATACGTGAATACGTATTTATTTACTTGTCAGATCGACGGCGGTCAGTTAAGTCCTGTTTGACTGTATTCTAATATGAACTATAATACGGTCGAAAAAACATGATGTGTATGAAAGAACACAGAAATATCTTAGTGACAGAACTGTAAATTAAAAATAAACTATAAATCCGTTATTAGTTTTAAGGCTAGATTATAATATTCTGTAATATATAAAAATTAAGAGCTTTGCTTTTAAAATAAAATGAAAATAAAAAAGAAATAAAATAAACATAATATGTATGATATTTTTACAGACTAATACACTGAAGGTTTCTTGTTGATTGATTATTTCTGAATGTAATTAGATTTAATTACAATTTGGTATCATCCTATCCTCAGCTAACACGCCTAACGTACCAACGAATAGCCCATCTATATCTGTTGATGACGTCATAAACACAGAGTGTAACCACATTGAGTTATTCAGGAAGGTACTCTTAAGGACTCCGTCGTAACAAATATGATATAAGGAGGCAAATGCTCCTTAAACATCATTGCTTACCATCTTTTACGCGGGATGGAGGGAGAGGGGCGGAGGTAGAAGGTTTGATATTTGGGACAGAATTCGTACGGATAACGTTAAACAAGATTTTTGCCATTGTTCTCCCCCAGGTTTTATTATTTTGTTCTATAATTTCTAGTAATGTCGTTCAGTTAAGAGACTAGCGGACCTAACTCCGTATTAAACGACAATTGTGTACATGAGCGATCTCAAAAAAACAGTTTTATATAAGGAATGATCTCAGCTGCCTTCGGGTTCGGTGACCTTATGCATATTATTTTACTTCTGAAAATCAATAATGTTTGACATTCGTAGCATGTACTAAGGGATTTACGTAGATAATAAAACTTTGACACAATAATAACATTACTTTTTTCCTTTATGTATTGATAAATCGGTGAAACGTGGGAGTGTTCTGCATTACTCTACCTACCCCTTCGGGGATTACAGGCGTGGAATTACGTTATGTATGTTAATATCTATTAGTTATATAGCACGGCTAGACAGTGAACTTCATGCGCGTCCTTGCGGCGTCCTCCCCTACTTCCGGCCAATCACAAGTGGGTGTGTGGCCCAAGTCACAAACTGCAGCAAACTTTATTTTAAGTTTTAACTATATTCGCTCTGTGTAATACATTTTAACGTTTATTCTGTAAATAATTACATGATAGTAATCAAACTCATAACTGTGGAAATGGCACTGATTGTGACAGTTACTAGAGTTGGTGTAGGTTTGTTGATAACATTGTAAATAACATTTAAATTGGTAACAGTTTATTACCAAGATCTCACCATCAACTCTTTTACCCCCCCCCCCCCTTTAATGAACACGTGTCTCCTATCAATATGAGATGGGTTACTTCTATGATTTTATCCTAACGTCAAGTCTCTAATCCCCGAATACGTAGACAGAGAAGTACCGTACACTCAAGTACAAGTACATTACACCAGTCACGTTCACATCGCACTATGAAATAGATGGAGAGCTTATTGCGTCCTCGTAAATAGATTTCAAGCCACCACGAGAATATCTAAGTTGCAAAATGACAATAGCGTCCGACCCGGGACCTAAGACCTAGGACCTCCCGATCCACACTAGCGCTTTTAACCATAACGACCAACGAGGCAGTTAATTTAATATTACTTTATGAGTATTTTCTAATTTAGATTTTCTAGTAATGGTTCAAAGTCTGGATATGAGCCCGATGCATGGCAATAGACTCACCACCTATTATAAAAAAAATGTTTTTTATCTCTTAAGACTTGGATCTTATCCAGCCAATGCCCTGCTTGCAAACTTCAATGTCAGTAACGTTAAAAATGGAAAAAGAGCTTATACAGTTTTTAAATTTTTTGCGTCGTACAGAGTGATTCGTATGGAGCTTTCGTGGTCATTAGTCAGCGTGTTTTTGTTATGAGTGAATATAGGCTGGTGAACGATTAATGAGGTCAGTATATAAAGTAATATTAACGTTTTTATTAAGCGGTGATGTATAAGTATTTAAAGGAAAAATAGTTTCATCCAAATGCATATTTTGCGCATGCAGTAAACTATCAACTATAAACAAATACGTGCTAAGGTTCGTCTCGACATCATTTGATAACGTTGGTGTCAGACCATCGGGCAGGTGGTCGGCCTCTAGGTTTTCTACCGTCTACTTTTTCCATAACGACCATTTTATCAATATCAATTGTTTTTTTGCGAGCGATGTGGCCAAAGTAGGAGAGTATTCGTTGGTAACATATGGTGGAGAGTCTTGTTTTGATTTTAAGCTGGCCTAGAATTGAAATGTTGGTTCTTTTTGCTGTCCATGGTATTCGCAGCATTCTTCGCCAGCACCACATTTCAAAGGCATCGATTTTCTTCCTGTCTGCAGTACGTATCGTCCATGACTCAGATGCGTACAAGAAAATCGAGAAGACCAAAGTTCGTAATAATCTCATTTCGTACTAATCAGAGTCACGTGTATGGGACTAAATCACTAAGTGGATGTATTCGATGTAATGGATAATTTTATCGTATTTTGATCAGGAACTCACGTTGTCATACTTCAGCATGATTAAGTTACTTTAAAATATAATAAAAAGCTCAACTGAATCATGAAATAACTTATTTCCGCAATTGGTAAAACTATAATTAATTCTATTTTTTCCCTTCCTTCCTTAAAAAAATATTCGTAAACATTACCCAGATTTATTATTTCATTTATTTTGCCTTCTCATTCCAAGCAATCGTAAGACTCACCGCACGCACAAAATGTAGTTGTATCCAAACGTAGTTGAGAACGCGCACGTTTCATTATGATGAGCTCAGATGCAATAATTACACAATGACTAGCAGCTAATAAGTCACTTACGTCGTTACGCTTCGTCAAATTGCCACTGGAATGTTACAAGTCTTGTATACTGTCCGGTGAACGTAGTCCATCGTTATTGTTATCATCCATTTTTTCAGTTTCGTAGTTAGATTCAGATTCTCATTGAGATCGAGACCTTCAAAACCCATAGTCTATATCAGAGGTCAGTTGCGAATTCGCAGTTTAGGCGCCTTGGAGAATATTATGCTTAATTATAAAGAGTGCTAGTCTCCTCATAATATTTGCCTTAGCCATTGTACTATATGATATATGCTATTTTTATAACATGTGCTATACGATGTGCTACACTACTTGCTGTATGAAATATACTTTGCCTACGGGTACGATGGTTATATATGATACGTACTACATGCTAGTATATACTATATGATATATACTATATGATTTATACTATATTATATGTACTATATATGATATAAACTATACCTACGCGAACGATATGTACTATATGATACGTAACCTAACCTGTTATTCCCAAAGAGATAGACAGAGGTATGCAGAGCACTCCAACGTTTCACCGGTTATGTTTACGTCCCACTATGGAATAGGTGGTGAGGTGAGCCTATTGCCATGCATCGGGCACGTATCCAGACACCGAACCACTACTAGAAAATCTAAATTAGAAAAGTTTATTTTTAGTGTTGGCCTCGGAAATCGAACCCCGGACCTCCCGATCGGCAGTCGCATTTGCACTTGCAACACGACCAACGAGGCAATACGATATGATACGTACATGACACGTACTGCACGATATGTACTATACGATATGTACTATACGATATGGCTATACGATATGTACTATACAATATGTACTAAGTATATGATATGTCTGCAAACGCAGTTGGTATTATGAATGAATGAGGTTAGCACCAGGAATCGAAACAATCTGTGCAATCTAAACCACTGGACAATAAATGGTTTTCTGCACATTTACATATATATGAGCTTATTCATAAATATTTTTTTTTTGTATACTAAGGTAAATATAATGACGTTCACGAAAAACGTTAATTATTTATAATATAAAAATTTATGTACAATATTTATATATTTACATTAAAATTAGCTAAGTTTACCGCCAACGGCGCAAATAAAATTAAATTTGTTTAATAAGGGTATAATTTATAAAAAAAAACTCATTAAGTCCTAAGTCGATTCGCTTTTTGTTTTAATGTGTTTTATTTCTTAAATTTATGACAATATTACGCTAGTTCTCTTACAGTGTAGGCAAACATATGTAAGTATTTTTATGACATTTTATCTCCTCGCCTTCGATATTTCGCATTACAGTTAGGTTTGGACTTAGATTTCACGCATTTCATCTTTCCTTTAACTTTATACATAAATTTAGATATTTTAGGATTTCAGTCTTCAAACATAAGTACATATGTATATTATGTAAATTTGAAGTTTAGGTTTCCATTGCCAAATAATTCTAAAACAAATAAAAAAATTTTAAATGTAAATTAAATGTTTCAAATACAGGACAAATATAACAATCACAAATATATTTCTTTTCATAGAAAATTAAGTTGAAAAGCTTTTGATTAGCTAATAATAAATCGGCGCGCTTTTGTTGCATACAAGATACTGTAATGATATTTGACGATACTTGATCTGGTGATAAATACCACTGGCAACACTGCCAATACTTGAATAATTCAAAATAAAAATCATTTGACTTGATTATGATTACATAAATTATAGTTATTATTCATTAATATAAATTAATGTTCATTAATTAAGTACTATATTGACTCGTTGAAATAACTCATCTTTTTGTATATAAAGAAGGTAAGATTATATTACTGGGTCGTTGACTGAAAATAATTTAAAGGTCTGAGTCCTTACGCTTCCCAGATCTATAGTAATATATAGATAGTTATAATCTAATACAGTTTTATTATTGGCCAACCATCCCACTATTGTAATATTGGCTATTATCTTTATGAAATAAGTCTCTATAGGCACGTGAGGATACTATTGGACGGCCATTCGAACCTTGACAATGGGTCAAATTATATGATACTACAGGTCGAAATTTGCGATAAACACTGCTACCAAAAGTAGATTTTTGAGAAGATTCTGAACGACTAAATGGATACGCCGCTAGCTAAATGCCTACACCGGCAGTTTGGAAGGCTACTAGAATTTAAAAATTATATCGGGCAAGTTCCCTATTTTTCGATTTAACAATATGTGTAGCTTATATACAATTTAAAATGTGTATAAAAACTATATAATTTTCTACAATTATTATTGAGTACCACACTAAGCATATCTTTATGACAGTTCAGGGATTACAAGCGTGATGTTAAGCTTAACTTTTTAGTATACTTTTAGTAATTATAAAACTCAACAAGCGGGTTAACGACACGATATAGTTGTATTGATATAATTTCTACGGACGCCATATTTCATTCCCCAACGCGGGTTCAGACATCTTCCGAAGTCTAATTCTGTTGGGACGTAGCTTGGTTGCGTTGTGTGACACTGCGTTACAGAGGGAAGCCGTTACGACACTTTGTTCATTCTGGGCGAGAATAATACGAAATAAATGCTTATGTATTACCACGTGCGTGAATGTGAAGAACAAAATGTATCTGTGGTAAGTGACGTTAAAAAAATGCTTTTATACTAAATCAGACGGTTGCATTATCGAGGGTGAAACGTAGAGACCGAGAAGGCGTACGTATTTCCATTAAATCAAAACGTAACAGAGTACACGCATGTGATTTCCGAAGAGGTAGGCAGAGAAGTTTTAATACAGCGCACGTTCCACCAGTTACGTTTACCTCTCACTATGGCATGGCAGAAGGTGAGCTTATTGCTCTACACCGGGCACTAACGCAGCTACTAGTACAAATTCTGAACTCAGAAAATTCAAAAGTGCCCTACCGGGGATTAGGGCCAGTAATACAGTTATGAAATTGGTCAGTTCATCAAATCAGAGATGTTTTAACGAAGCCCAAAAAAAAACTGCCAAACAAGATGACTTTCATGAATATAGAAAAAGTGAACTCTTGGCGAGATTATTAAATTTATAATTACTCCTACGGAGAATTAGGCGAGGCTATATTTAAATTTATCAAAATTTACAGTCTCCACGTACAAAACAAGTCGTTAAATTACAATATAACTATATTTTACAACGAATGATGTTAACTGCTAATAAAAATGGCATTAAAATAAAATATAAAATAGATTTTCTCGAAATGGGCTTAAAATGGACGCAAAATTTCTCATGATGGACAAAAAATGTAATTAACTAATTTGATTATATTATCGTGCACTAGTCCGAAACTGTAATTCCTCACGTGCGTCGGACATCGTGTACACTCACGTACACGTGTGATTCCGATGTAGAGTCGCGGGTAGAGCGACGCGCGTTTGAACCGACTTACTGCACTGAGAACGTTTAAAAACATTGCCTAATGACATATTTACACTACTTCATTCGAATAGGCAACACTATACATTCTCTCTCATCCATTAATCATCATCGTCAGCATCAGTCTACTTGCATTTCACAGCTCCTATTACACTGGTCGATCTTCAGCTCTTCGCATTCAGCCGCTGCCAGCTACTTTGCGCATATCGTCACGGCACCTATTCCATTTATTGTTGAAGACATTATTTATGATCATCATTAACCCTCTTATCGTTCTATTGGTTAAGACGGGTCTTCTCTCAAACGAGAAAGATTGACGCCATACTCTGCGCCGAGATGTGGTAGACCCGCCTACCGTGTCCGTACGTAATTTTTTTCGCTTGTTTTAATAAACTTTATTGTAACAAAATCTAAGCAACGAAATACATGGAAATTTTACCTTTTTTTTTAATTTTCTTTATTTTATTTTAATTTTATTTTGCCTACTTCTTCGGGGTTTACAGGCGTGAAATTACACTTTTTTTAAGTATCATTAAATATCTTTGTAACTTATAAATTCACCGCACTACGCTCTATGCGGCCACTACGACCGCTACCAAAAGTCATGTGAAGGTCGCGAGGGGCACGACTACGCCACCCTGCACCCCGTCTCTGTTTCAGTTCGCCCCGAGCTCCTGAGCGCCGCTCACGTACTACCAGTGATGTCCACGAGCCCGTTGAACAGTGACAAATACTTATGGACTATACAGTATCGTGCAAATAATTTGCTGAATATTGTCCATTAATAAATGACTGTCGTCTTCGACGAAAATCAGTCTAATGTCGTGTTAAAAAATTTACCATTTAATTCGGGAACGAAGATAGCTGGAAGAAAGTAGGAAATTATCAAAGTGTAAAGTCAGTATCTTACGAAAACAACTAAATATTTTTTGCTGTATTTTTTTCTTTTGAGAATCAGTAGGCCTTTTCAAACAGTTGGGTACTTTTATGATAAGACTAATAAAACTTAAGGAGTCCCACCTAGTGTGAACTTGGCCTGTCATAATTCAAATTCAAATTATTTTATTCATTATAAGGTACGTACATACACTTAATGAAGGTCATTAATGTAATAAACAAAATAATATTTATGTATGAGTTTTCGATATTAGTATAGTAAAAAATAATGAATTCTTATTACGTTTATTTGACTAATGGTTTTAATCGGATGTAAATATTTTTAGACATGGCTACAGTCGAACAAAAATTATATCCCAACTGTGACTCCAGCGTGTGGTTGAGGTCCTGCGAGGAGGAGGTCACGGAACCCTTGGAAGGAGAAATTACTGGTAAGCATTTCGTTTATTATTAGTGTCAAACTTATACAAACTTAACAAGCTCGTTGAGCCTGTGGCTGCAATATGTGACTCAACCACCACATGTTACTTTCGGCTTGAAAATTCAGTGCCCTGATCGCGCACCAATGGTAAACAACATATTACAAAACAGTCGATTGTTTTAGGTGAAATACCAACGTGGATAGATGGCTGCTTACTTCGTAACGGCCCCGGTTCTCTCAAAGTAGGCTCAATGCGTTTTAAGCACCTGTTCGACAGCTCAGCCCTTTTGCACCGGTACGTACCCTACTCTCATTCAGTACTGTGAAATCACACACAAATACACACAAACTATAACAATCGTAATTATTTGTGTTAATCGTAGACTTACTACTGTTTTACCCAGAATTTGTTTTGTAATGTATTTTTAAGTTCTATTTTATTTTCTGCTCCGAGGTGGGCGTAAACAACGGCGACCCGGCTCATACCACTGCCGCTGTTTACAACTTTCTCAGCATGTTAATGTGTTTTTGTATAAAATAATCTTTGAAATCTTTAAAATCATCAATTTCATTTATTTAGTTCACTGTACTTGCTATTCAATCGCTCGGTTTGTTTTGTCATCAACATGAAGCATTTCATTGTTACATAGTTAGACACGTCTTCTCTAGTACTAAAAGGACGGTGTGACCGTTTCTTGAATTCAAACAGAATGTTCTGGAACATTAAGGCATGTAGATTTCCTTACCATGCTTTTCTTCAACATCATAGCAAATGATATATAATTTCAACGCTCTTATCTTTATGCTAGCTTTTATGGATCGTCAACAGTTGATAACGAAAATAGTGTAACTATATATTGTCTATGGCCACTATCGCTAGGTGAGACTCGCAAGGGCGGTACCGCTAATCCCTACGTATTACCGCACCGGTAATATTAAACAGTATCTTAAGGGTGACTAAAAAGATTAATGGTGGATAATGAGAGATTGGCCTAATATCGTTAAATTAATTAACGACCACGGAACCAAACAGTATTGAGGGCGTAACGTTCTCGTAAATGTTTTATTTAATCTACTCTAAGGCCTATTAGATTTGACTAGCTTGAAAGACTCTAACATTAGCACTCTTGACATTGTGAGCGGACACCATTATCCAACAGTGGTCTGAAGAAAGGGTTTTTAATGATAGTTTAAATTATAGGGTTTATATTGACGTTTTTATATCATCTCTTTTGATCCCGTACGAGGTCTCCAAGGAGATCGATATAGAGCATGATGTGTGTATGAAATAATTCCAAGCAAAATAATGTGTTACTTTCATTCTGGGCCGTAACCCACTTACGTCACATCGCAGGGCGCGTCTCACTTTACGAACTACGGAAGAAAAAAATAACGTAACTTCACGCCTTTAATACCCGAAGTGGTAGGCAGAGGAATGCAGAACATTCCCACGATTCACCGGTTACGTTTACGTCCCACTATGTAATAGGT
>DWEI01002537.1:0-14178 GCA_018245875.1 Mysoria ambigua | reverse complement strand
CACGCCGCCGTGTGCACCCATCAATGTCACTGTCTCCTTCAACGGTGTTTTGTAGTTTATTGGACAACTTCATTCTAAAATCAACTTCATTTAAAATTTTATTTACTATTTATTTCGTCATATTCATTAGGGCCAGGAGTATGGTAACACCCAGCACCAATTCCATAGTGGTATGTGACCGTAACTGGTGAAACGTGAGGCAATACTACACTCCTCTGCTTACCTCTTCGGGGATTATAGGCGTATAATTATTTTATGTTCCAAGTTGCTAATAGATTTACATACACATGTTATTTGAATAGGATTCTATGGAGGAAGTCGCTGGGTGAGTGACATGATCGCGTATTGTATTTAGTCCTATCCCCCGTCCCGAAAGACTTGAATTTTGATTGATCCCTATTGTTGTTCAATAAAAGCTAATGTTTTAAGACATTTTATCGGTATTTATCAAAATGTTAATAGGTACTATCGTTTCTTTTCGGACACTTCTATACAAAGTAAAAAAATCATGTTAAATAATATTGTGAATGCTGTAGTAGAGATCCGATAAATACAAAGTAGTTTTGAATCCAAATGTGATATATTTCATTTGCATAGCGTATATAATCTTATGCAAAATACCCGGTGGCTAGACGAATATACTTAAGTGTATATATATATTTTATCTTATTTTCTATTCACCATCACTAATTGAATTAAACAGTATTGTGTAATCCAATTAATGTACAGTGATGTTTTGAACAAGTTCAATTTTAAATAATGTGTTTCCTCTCAAGGCAATGTTTAAAAGTATTTAAATATAAAATGGTTTACTGGTTAAATCTAAAATTCATGTGCAAGGTACAATTTAGACACTGAAAACTAAATGAAATTAGAACAATGTCCCGAATAGATTAAGGAACGGTAAAGGATAAGCTAAATTGGACAGGTTTCAAAAGAATTGAATGTATAAATAATATTGGTTATTTTTGGCGAAAATCTGGTGGTCGAACTGTCTTGTTAAGGCCACGCGTTGCCATGGAAATACGAGACGTAAAAAATAATAATTTTAAATTGATCACGCATCTCAATTCGGTTCATATGTTGATAGCCGATCAGTTATCAATAGTAGAATTGCGCCCAAAGAGTTCATTCACCTTTATGATTTATTATGATGTTTTCTTCATACTGACTACACATACTTTTATATATTTCTTTGTATTATTCCCCGTTATGGTCATATACACAATCGTAACATTCCGTATATAGCCAGTGAAGTGAATTTAAACAACTCCATGTGAGTTACGGTGCGGCATATATAAACAAAAACGGAACACAAAGTGAACATTCCAGAGAATTAGTTCTAAAGAAAGTTATCCACGACCTTGTGAAAGGTTACCTACATATCCTACGGTATAAACTAGCCTAGAACCTAGCTAACTGTACTGGCGCTAAGGATGTTGCCTACATATTAATCGTGACCCGCTTAAAAAACAGTTGTTTTTTCAAATTCGCGCCACGTTGTTGACAATAAAATTTAAAAGCACCGTAACAATTGCGCAATGCATCGTGACTTTGGCGGGTTCAACGGACGAAGTTCGGCTATTTCCCGTTAGCTGGCGCACGTGACTCCGAGCAGTTTTACTTTTAAATTTGCAATTTAGTACCGCTATCGCTTAATAGATGGCGTTGGCGCGCTGCTTCCACGGATTAGCGTCGTGGCTGTGGGTCACGTGCGGGGCTAATGTACTATACTGTAATGTTAGACGTTCTGCAGACGATAATATGGGACGAAGCTTTATACTTTATTGCTCAAACCGGCAAGCGAACGCGGTTTGATGTTTGGTGGACACTCGGTACATTGACATCTATAAGAATTTACACAGCGCCTCAATACGCATATAAACGTTGAAATGAGCTTGAGACTGAGTTTTACACTTTCAGCAACGGTTATATGCATTTCTAACTCACTCGTGACAACAATAAACAACATTAAACATGCATCGTTAATCATATAAATTTGTAACGGAATTAAAATTAATCTCTACATATGTAACAGTAAAATGCGAATGAGCCACCATATCAGGTATGCTGTTCCAATTTCCAACACACACAGTATAATAACTGATATCACTCAAAGTTTTCCCTACGCCACTATGAAATGTTTTCACTTCAAACTAACGCACCAATGTAAACAGTCTTGTATTTCAGTACTATATGCAATATATTGTGGCAATACATCGTCTTTTAAGATTCTTTTAACAAGTCGGAAGGGCAACTATAACATATCCTTTGCTTGTTGAAATGGAACTTCCATAACTGATTCATTAACTACGAATTTTCGGTCCTTTAGTGACTTCCTAAAAGTAAACTCGCACAAAATGTACGTACAACACAATCGGGGGGAGCTTCGTGTGATCATGGTTGACGGTATTGATTGACCTTGAGGCAGAACCTAGGTCATCCCGGACCTCGCGCAAGGCTGGAACCCGCCTCGGCGCGTCAAAAATATTTTGTTCATCGCGCACACACGACATACGACGAGTCAAACGAATTCAGCGTACACTGCGTCGCGATGAAAGAACTTTTAATTACATTAATTAACAAAAGCAGCGTAGATAATGACAATTTATTTTTACCGTTTGACTGTCGCTTATGGATCGTCAAAATTCAAAGCAAGCTATATAGTACGCGAATTGGAAGGTGTTCTTAGCGTGATATTTATGTATAACAGTGGGCATCTTGCACCAAGCAACTGAAGATCTGGTAGATAATTCAGTATATCCTACGAGTACTTATAAATTTTTTGCAAAATTAAACAAAATCAGTGCATCATTTAATAAAATTAATATGGTCAAACCGGATTACGCTAGTACGAGTAGACACTAACATTATAATTAATAGTTTTGTTCGACTGCAGAGTGCGAGGTTTGAATCCCAGGTCGGGCACTACAGGATTTTTTAAAGTTACATTTTCTAGTGACAAAACCCCTTTCAATTAATAAAGAAGAAAAAATTCATATTATAATGGAAGGTGAACGTAACTGGTGAAACGTAGGAGTGTGCTACACTCCTTTGCCTACCTCTTCGGGGATTACAGGCGTGATTTTGAGTTGTTTACTTAATAACAAATGTTTGTTGGTGCGTGCAGGTGAGGTGTGTTTATATGGGTGCCTGTGTTTCTGTTTTTTGAGGATGTTACGTCCTGCGACAAAATGCTTCAAGGGTGAAAAGGCTTTGTCCATCTTTGATTCGCATCAAGCGGGATGGCAATCAAACCTTGTCATTTATTTAATGAAAAACTTCTGGACATTAACTAATGGAGGACTTCTAAATGAAATCATACTCTTTTACATAAATCGCTACATTTAATAACGTACATATATTAAATTTGTGAATTTAAATTCAGAATAATATGAAAATTCGGTAACAATAACCATTTGTCTGGTAGAAGTTAAGTCGTAATTAGGTCCCCGGTGTAACGTTCTAGGCGACCTGAGTTCCGTTTCAAGGTCGATCGATACGCTGATGAATGAAGTCCTGCATAGCTCACGCAGATTTTGCGCAAAGTGGAACGTGACATTGTTACTGTTACATCATTACGCCAGATCTTTGACGCGGGAGGCAGAGGGGATTGAACGCCGATATCATTACGTTTATATTGAATAATATTTAAAGGGTAGTGTATTTCCAGCGACTCACTGCTTGGCGATCATTTTCAAAATGGCTCAAAGCGTTCAGTATTTTATAACTAGACAGACTACAGTCCGAACTCTACCTATCCTGGGAGGAGATTCGTGTGCGACTTTGGGGAGATAATAGACTTGACTGTGGTATTGACCATGGACCTTATTATATGGCTACGTTTCCTCATTAGAACTAACATGGCAATAAAGAACTATACAGTAGAAAAGACTGAAAAGTATGTGTCTGCCAAAAAATATCTTGGGATATAATCTTCGGACATCGCACACGGTAATCAGATTCCAAGTTAGAGCTTAGGATATGGTAACTATATAAGTGAGAAGCTTGCGTAAAATAATTTCATTCTAGTGTAGTGTGACTGCCTCGTTGGTTGAATGTATGCTAGCGCGGTAGCCGATCGAGTGATCCTAGATTCAATTTCTGGATCAGGTGGTAATGATTTTTTCTGGCTGGACCGGACTAGTTAAAATGCCTAGTGGTGCGGGGTCTAGATGTGTGCGCAAGTGTGAGGCAAAATAACTTGTGAAATGTAAATGTAACTAGTGAAGTGTGGCAATGTACTGCACTCCTCTGTCTACCTCTTTGGGGATAGCAAGACTGATAAGGCGTTTAAGTGTTATTGATTACAGGCTTTATTTATAAAAAGGTCCTTTGAAACCTTTTGCCGTGCGTAAAGTACTATTTTTAACGTTCTGGTTAAAAATAGCACTTCACCTGCCCCTAAGCTGTGAGTAAATCTTTAACAGAGAAATTATTTACGCTTCGTTTTCAACATCATAGCTTCATCATAACGACTAAGGCTCTTGTTGTACCTTAACCAAAGAAGCTACAGAGTTGTGGTTAATAATCGTTAAGTTAATTCGAAGCCGCTTAAGGTGTTTTATACGGTTTCATGACCGTCACTTACGATCAGTGGGCAATCATGGAGAAAACGTTCTCTCGTGACCGTCGCTCGCGCAGGCGCCGATGACTTCGTACCAGCGTTTGATAGCATATTGTTTTAACATATATACTTCGAAAACAGCATAATGGTTATAAATATTACAGTATAGGTCTAGAAAAAGAAAAAAATGTATATAGTACAAAGGGTTTTTTTTTTCAAATTGCAAATCTATCTCTCGATAAGTACAAGGCATGGTACAGAGCTGCCCCAGGCGACCTAGGGAACATTTCAGGGTCAATCGATAAGCTGCCCCACCGGGTCCTGGCCTCGTCTAGCATGACATTAATTGCGCGAATCAGTAGATTTATTACAATATTTAGTTTCATCTGCGTTACAATTATTTATTCTACTTAATCAGTTAGAGCTTGTTCAAGAGACACAAGACATTCCAAGGTAACCGAACAAGTTTAGCGCACATTCGAACCTCTTACTGATCTTACTAGTGTACCGCATTCCGCTGCCTACATCTTCAGAGAAAACAAGCGAGAATATACGTAATATCACGCCTATAATCTTCGTAGAGGTAGGCAAAGAGTGTAGTACATTCCCTATGGAATAGGTGGTGACTGCATTTTCTCACAACAGGCACATATCGAGGCTCCCAGCCACTATTAAAAGATGAAAATTAGAAAAATTTATAGTCCCGACCCGGATTTTGAACCCAGGACCTCTCGATGGACAGTCGCGCTTGCAATCAACACGACAATGATGGATTTTGAAAATTAAAGACCATATTTGGTACTCGTCGTTCACTGTGAACTGCGTGAGGGCTGAGGCGTCATGTAATAATTATAATGAGACAAAATATCAACTTCCTACATCACACTCTTACTGTACACTAAGTTAGCCCCGTCCCTTAAAAACGAATCTCTTTGGCTACAATATAAGAGACCTTGAACTTTGTGAACAATCGTTATTAAACATTGAACCTTATACACATTGGACGAGGCGTTGTTTTCGCGTATCATTAGCCGCAGGACGTAGATAGGCGCTGAATAATGTAGATGTCTGGATTTCAGGGTGTTTGGGTAGGCCCGTGTATACTGTCTCCATGGTTACGGACCTTACGGAATTATACGGTTTAACATCACGCTTGTTATTCTTGAACAGGTAGGCTGTTACGTTTACGTTATTTTCGGGTTCTCAGGTTATTATCGGGCCATATACTGGGCACAAATCCAGACGGAGCAAATTGAATTGTACGAATGCCAGCTAATTCGTCCAGTTTTTTTTGGTTTGAATTGAATTCTTTATTATATCAATTACATTGTTTATTGTTACACAATTTTCTAAACAGAATTGTATGTTTATTTCTCCAGTCCAATGGATACGCGCGCGCTTTGCAGACTTTCTCAAGGTCGCACCTTTGAGCGATATTGGGCGTGTGCGCGCGTGTGTGTGTGTCTGTATTTTTTTACGAAAATGACAGAAATGCCTACTTGAAGATATATTAAACAGAAAAATAAAAACAAAATTTTGAACTCCTCCTTATGAGTTTATATTGATATGCACACGTGTAGTCTATCGCCCGACTGGTAATCATAGCACAGACTTGGGCTTATTGGAGATCAGTTAGCCTTCCAAGATGTACTTTATACGTATCTTTTTATTAATGCACTAACATTGTAATTATTTGTAAATATGATGTTTTTAAATTAAAAATGCTAAAACGCTATGAATAATTTTAAATTTAACCAAGGCGTAAAATTGAATAAATTATGAAATTAAACGATCTATGTAGAAGTTATAGTTAGAAATATTATTTGTGCATTGATTCACATACATCAATGACACGCAAAGATCTACGAACTATACATAAATAATATAAATAACAAGTCGAAGTGTATAAAAGAGACATCGTCATATCCAATTGACGTGATCATTCACAACATGCATATCGCATATGATAACGTTACAGATTAACATAATTGTTGTATGTTACGTTAGTTACGTTTTTTGTATGTAATAGCGTGCAAGAAGACCTTCAGTCATGTGAACTTTTGAAAAATAGAACTTTATTGGTAAAATTTTAATACTCTAAAATCTTCAAATGTTTCTGCGGGAAGTAACGTAACATCAAATCTGTAATCCCCGAAGAGGTAAGCAGTGAAGTGTAGTATATGCCCACATTTCAACCGGACCGTTATCAAACTGACATTAATAAGGCTTGTTAACGACCAATGGCTGCTGAGCCATCTGGAAGGTTTATTCTAAATATTGTATGTCTCATTAAAGTTTTACAAATAAAATTATTTAATGAAAATTGTTTACTACAAAGTCTTCACCGTCTTTACCGTGCGACACGATCGCCTCACGACAGACTTAATCATTTGTCCACAAATGGTTCAGAAGGCGTGTTTAATTTCATTGATACAATTAAATTCCAGATGAGTAATGTGTTTTAAAATACTTTAATTGTAATTAAAATTAGTTATATAGATAATGGAAATTATTATTTGTGGAACACGTGACATACATAAATATGGAAAGTGTGCCTGACGATGTTTAGTTTGTTGATTAGTTTTTGTAATTAAAATAATTACTTTAATTTAATTTAATTACTTTAATTATGAAAATAAAACTTTTATAGAAATTGTTATTTGTAGGATTCGTCATATATATGCGCACGTGTGACTCAAATGAAGTAAAATTAAATAATTTGAGTAACAGTAAGTTTGCAGTGTAATGAAAGCTTTCTAAAGCTCCGGAATGAGAATAGATAAAATGTTGGATCGTGTTACGCAGCGCTTGTTGCTATGACGACCGGTGGGGATAGACCCCTCGTTGCTGTTAATTCATTACAGTTGAAAGTTCATGGTGATGTTTTTTAATCTAGTTTAATATTTTTCATATATATATATTTAAACTCTTTTATAGTTTCTATTTTGGATATCGGTCTCTGAAAACGAAGGTTTACGGTCAAAGCTCGTCACGCTGACCAAGTGTAGGTTGACAGAACCACACACCTTTGAACATTTAGTTTAGAGAATTGCAAGCTTTGCAGGTTTTCTCGCGCTGCTTTCCTTTATCCTTTGTGTTGAAATATTTATTAAATATGTTTGTTTTAACGTCATAAAATTACAAAACTTCGAATTATCAATTTATTCAATACAAACATAGAGTAAGTTTACTTGGAAATGCGAATACAACAGCTGTAGACAATACTTGCGAAGTATAATACAACCTGTGTATCATAGAAGTGAACTACACTCTTCTGTGTTATGTTACCGCAAAATTCAAAATTTATTTATTTTAAAATCAATATTAGGATATAATGTATCCCATTTGGATAATAATAATGTATCCAATTTGGCTTTACGTGCTCTGTGCGTTCATAAATGGTGAATCGTAGGGAAAAGTTGAACTATTCGAATTCCCTTTTCAATGAAAAGTTAACCATTGGCAGTAGGTAATAATAGTAACCGTAAGTAGGTGTGTCTTTAACAATACAACTTAAACATAACATGGAACAAACAGCACAGTTGTTCGTGCGTCAACATACCGTGTACCGGTCTCATCTGTTCACGGCTGCCTTTCTATTGTCTTAGTTATATGGTGTTTAGAATAAAGTGAAGCCTGTCTAGATAATTCTCAATCAATCTATTAATACTTGAACGTATTAAAACGATATACGATAAATTACATGAATATATGTATATGAAAAAGTACTGTTCAATAAAAACAAGTATGGGCCTAGAATCGTACCCTGCGGAACTCCATTTAACATAAAGTACTTCTTATCATTCCGAAATCTGTCTGTAAGATATAAGAAAATATTTAATGCTAAAATTATTATTTTCTGCTAAGTTAAATAAAAAATTAAATCACAATATTTTTTTGCCCAAACATCAATTACTCCGTAGTTATATAAATACTTGATTTGTGTCGAAAACGTACAGTAGTGAAACGTAAACATTATGGCTGTTGACGTACGGAGGCGTGTTTGCTCGGTAACGTGTTTTGATGGATGTTGACGTAATAAACGATAATAAATTTAATATACACCAATTACGTCGTAATACATATATAATTAAATGGCAAGATGTTTCTGTAAGAAGATTATGAGCATGTTATGTCAGTTGAGGCTCTGCGTAAATGTGAAACAGTGAGGTAGGTAGAAGTAGTACTTTCTAGTTTAATTATTATAATATTTAAATGACTTCAGTATTGGTAATTCAAAAAAAATTAAAAGTAGTTTTTTATTGATTTTTATATCATTTATAGTTCAATTATTTACTTGTTACGAATTTTTGTGCCAATTATTTACCATATATTTCCGCATCGTTCTGCTTCGGCTTCTTATCACGCTTTTCCTCAAGCGTTATATAATAATTGAGTTACCATGTAATATAATTTTATTTATTAGCGGACAGTATAAATATCATTTCATTAATACAGAAATTTGTATAACATAGGCAATACTAGACAAAACTGTTTTACATACTTAATTTAACCCTACTCAGACTGATTTTAAAAATAATTTTTTTATAAGTATACGAAAATTCTGTCGCATGTTAAAAATAAAAGGGAATTGACAAATAAAAGGTACAAAACTAGGGAATTGTTACATCCTCCAGGAAGGTTTGATTGTTCAAGAGTTAACCTTAAAATAACATTTATGTTGCATAAATGGTCCGGACAGTTGTTAAGCTATGTGGAAAATGTTATAACATTAAGAGACAAAGCGTTGAAACGAAATCGACAAGGATAAAAATAGGAGTCCCTGATAAAAGAAAAGATTGCAATGTTAGTTTATTGCATTAATTCCAGCGACCCAGGCCTTCAGGTATGTACATAGTAACACAAACTGTGCTACTTAAAACATAAAAAGGATCGTAAAAAGGGCGAGGAATGCCGCGCGTAGAACCTAGACAATGTTTTCAGGTTACAGATCTTTAGTCTAGCCCTGACCTCATTTAGAGCTGAGCTCAAACCGGGACGCGAGCCGCTGCGGGTTGCAATGCCCTATTGACAATACAGGCAATATTTTTTATTTACAGTTCGGTTACAATGGTTACAGCACTTCAATATATTTCGTTACAGGACTGACATAAATCCGATTATATACTTTTTCGTCATAGCCAAACGATCGAAGCGTGTAGACAGAGATAGGTATATCGAGATAAAGGGAGACGACCGAAGGGGGGTTTGGCGCATGCGTAAGCACGTGTTGCCGATTGCGAGGGGCCCACAGGGCATGCCTGATTCGGGTTACGTCTGAAGATTTGAGCGGACTATTCAGGAAGTAGATTGGTTTTATGTTAGTTTAGTCTCATAGGTTGAATCTTATTAGTCAGTTAAATTTAGCGTATACTTATGTTCGTTGATGTAAAGTGATTAACAGTAACATTTTATTTTAGTATAAGAAGTGAAAACTGTCTCCACGGTTTGTATGAAAGTGTTTATAATAGACGTGATTTTCATTTATTATTTATTGAAAAGAATTCCTTTTAGTCTCTGTCTTGAAATTGCGATGCTATATTGGTAATTATTTAATATATTTTTGTTAAATTGTCAAATATAAATTTCTTTTCTCTTAAAATAAATATTTTTGTTAAACATCTTTATACACCATAAGTACAATTCAGCAATGTAAAAAAGTAATTGTGGAAAAAAAAATATAAAAAATAAAAAAAAATTATAAAAGTTTCAGCATGACAACAATGTCATATAACTGAAACCAATAATCTTGAGACGTATCTTGAGATTGTATGTCGGAAGCGCTACGGACTAGCCTACGCGACGCGTCGGCGTAGAGCTACGCTCGTAGGCCTTGCAGTGGCTACGACGGCCGTCGCGTCCGCCGCGCTCCCAAATATAGGACACCGTGTCAATGTGTTTCTAGTGCTCAGCCACAAACAAAACACACGGGAAACACCATGTAAGCCACGCCGAGCCTGACCAACCCATCACTGCCAACAATACTTAACCAAGCGCACAACACACCAAAAAGAATCGGATATTGACCCCTGACCTACTTTCGATGCAGCCGCGCTGCACCAAACTAAACAAATAGAAGCCCAAGGACGGTACCCAGCAGTGTTCAGGATTATATTTAAGGAGTGATGTGATAGCCGTGTTCATTAGTTATTAGAAGATCCCGGTTATTTATTAGGTTATACGTCTGTGCAATAATTAAAAAGTAATCAACTCGACTGATTCTATAAGTCTGATATCGAGTCGTGAATGGTGACAGAAGGAGAGTAAAGGCTGAAATGGCTGGGAACAGGGATAACTTGGAGGGTCAGCTGACCCACGTGATCCAGCATCGGATGGTGCCCGTGACGGAGGCGCAGGTGAGCGTGCACCAGGTACAGACGCCATCAGGGAGTGGTACGAAACGTCACCAGATCATTATAGATATAAAGCAGGACATCGACATGGATGAGCTATCGACCAGATCGCTGGCCGAGAGCGTGATGGAGACCCTCGGGGCCCGATCGGCCGCCGTTTACATCGACAACTCCCAAGTGCAAGGGGAGAACTCGGACATGGAGTCGCTGACCACGGTCAACGTGATCGTCGCGAACGACTTGACAGCGGCGGCGAGCCCCCTAATAGACGAAGGCGATCCCGAGGAGGGTCAGCCGGTGGAGACCACGGCCGTGCCCAGTCGGAATGTGGACAGAGCAGACATGGCGACGACGAGCGAGACGTCGACCTCGACGATATCGGTAGCGACGGTGGCCACCACCACGGCGTCAGGTAACGAACATGTAATCGCGATTGGACGTATCGATTTGTTGTGCATGGGACTCGTGTCAGTTTTGAGTGGATGTTTGTGAGACGGGCTTCGCTGGTTTATCAGATACTATGACTGTGGATTGAATGTTCAACAATATTTGAGACGGGTAAACGTTTCGAATAAAACAATATAATGCCATGCGTAATATATATTTAATCGTATTTCATACCAACCCGCGAATGTGATATACGACGGTATATATAGACCTTAATGGTCTTTGTCTTTATAAAGTGTCCACCATTATTATATCATCGCGCCAAGACATATGTAAAGTGCACAGAAATCTTTACCCCTACCTGAAGTGCCGACCTGACGTGCTTCTGCTTCTCGCTTTTGCTCTTCTTTATCGTCTCCTTTGGCTAATTTGTTCAGAATAGAGCAGGTTTATTTAAGGAAACAATGGATTGCGCGCCGTAACGCCCGATGTAGTCATTGGAAAGAAAACGTTTTTCTCGATAATATCTACAAAAGTTTCTTGCATTGAAAGTAAAGCATAAACTTTGTGGGCGTGGTACATACATAGATAATATCATGTGAACATATGGACATTTATATTTTTTATTGATTATATATGTTTTATAAACAGTTAGGATCTGATATGACATATAACCTGCGGTTGCTTTTTACTGTGCTCATTACGTGATCACGCCTGGTTCTTTACGGGGTGGGTAGTAAATGTGGAGTGTCAAGTATATCGATCGTCGTGGACCTGGCATGGTTCACCTACATTCACTCGCTTCGATGCTCTGATGCAAATCACGTTCCGATCTATTTTAGTCCTGCAACATGTCATTGACCCCTGCTCCAGTAGGTCATTAGATTATGTCTGAATGTTTATTTAACAACAATTATAATACTGATTTTTTAATATATTGACTAAATATAAAAACAACCTCGTGTCATGTTGCTGGTTGAGCTCCCCTGAAACGCACTGCTTTTTATGATTTTTTTTGCGTATATCTGGTGGGTCTGATATCAGTAGGTTCTTAACACTTTTACAGAAACCAAATGTATGTACGTGAAACTAAATACGCACACTTAGCGGCCTACGTATATTTGTCAAATTCATATTATTATTGAAACGTCACGACAGATACCATACGCGGTAGACAGAACACTGAATGACAAATATCTCTATCCACGCAGACCTGAGTGACTTCTACCAAACTCACTCTTCATACGCGCAAGCCATACATATGTTACTCATTAATATACCTGAGTTATTTTATCGCACGCCGTTAAATAGACACAAAAACGCTTCACGCCTGAGCTCTTATTGTCTTGTCTCTTTCCGCCACGGCACAGTCCAAACGATAGAACGAGATAAAGTATCCAATGTGTACAACGCTGAGTATTGAGCGATTTAAAATAAGGGTTAGTTCATTAGTTATGCAATACCTTGATGTTTAAGCAAACATCCAAACACAACGCACGATGTGTTAAGGGCGCGAAGGTACAAGGCGCGTTGCCCAGCGGTGGGATTTATTAATTTGTTTTGTTGTGGTAACGGTATCTTATAACGTTTAACGTGATATTGTTGTAATATTATGTTGTAACTTGTTGCATATCTGATGTAAGTCAGATTTAATGTGAACACAGGGACCTGGATAAATAATAATACTAACCGTAATAACAGTGAATGTATTGTAACATTATGCACGCAATACTCGAAGAGGTAGAAAGAGTAGTGGAACATGATCCCGTGGTTCACCGGTTACGCTTACGTCCCGCTATGGAATAGGTGGCGAGCCTATTGCCATGCATCGGGCACATATCCCGTTTATATAATTGTACGTTTCATTAAAACTTACGCATACAATCAAAACTTATACTAGGGATGTACGAATAGGTATCGTTCAGTAATATTCAATAGCTACTGATAAATTTACAGTCAATCGGCAGACGTCAGACCCGAATCAAAGTTAAGTAAAGGTAACGACAGGTAGATGTCTATTGTGGCCCGATATTGAGAATTTCGTTAACCGCAGCGTTAAGGATAAGTGACGTAAGAAATATTTAATTTTATGTATCACGTGACGTATTTAAATGGAGTTCAATATGAAACAATTTGTCATGTTAAAAATTAAACGTAACATCACGCTTGTAATCCTCGAAGAGGCAGACAGAAGAATGCAGAATATTCCCGCGTCTCACCAGCTAGCCTATTGCCATGGCACCGGGCACGTTAAAATTTAGATTTCAGATATAAAGGCAGCTAGACATCTGTTGCTCTTAAATAGCTTGTTGAAATTCCTTGTCATTGTCATTTATATATGTTATTTGGGGTAGACAGATATACTAGAATATAAATCATGCCAAGGAGGAGGAAGTTCCTACACGTAGGAGTGTACTAGACTCCTCTGCCCAGATCTTTGGGGATTATAAGCGAGATGTTACGTTAAGTTTAAAACTTGAAAGCGTTGATATGTACTAAAAATCAAAGTAAACTAGCGAAACTTAAGATTAAGAAAATTCATTCGAAATCAATATAGCCTTAAATTTCAAATAATACTTTGGAAAGTTGAAGGACTCATTAAAGTATCTGAGATTGTCTTTACGCGGAACTTTATACGTTTTTGTATTTGCCCTTACGTACTTTTAACGAACTGACTGGTCAAGTGGTGACAAGGGTCTTCTCTTAAAACGAGAAGGGTTAAAAGCCACAGCTAAAACCGACGTCTGATCTCATATTCGCAGTATCCGCCCCTTGGTAGCCGGCTGATAAACTGAATAATATGGATATGATTATGACCATCAGCCTATTGCAACACACTGTTGGACTCAGGCCTTCCTTCAGGGGTTATGT
>DWEI01002536.1:0-14179 GCA_018245875.1 Mysoria ambigua | reverse complement strand
GTGAGAGGTTGAATTTCAAACCACTAGGCTATCACTGATTGTCACACTTTTGATTAACTACAACAAAGAATGAATCACAAATGATGAGGCAAAAGAAAAAATTCACACTGACCATATCCTGGTGGATCTGGTGCTGTCCTAGTTGGCCTTGGAGACTCTATACGGGATTGTGGCTGCTGCTGTGGTGGGGGCGGCGCCCGTCGCCGCGTTGGTCTAGTTGGGCTAACCGTCACAGTAACATGACCCTCAAACCCTGCATCATCATCCCTAGTTTCTCTGACGGGACTAGCCATGTTTGATGTTGGTGTGCAAACTGTTAAATTTACTGAAGTTATTGTTCTTGGACTGTCATAATCTTCTAACCAAGGATCACCATAACTGCGGCTCACATCCATATGACAATTAACATTAACAGACAGATTTAATGGATAGCCTCGTTCCGGTCGATACACTCCTGACTTTCCCCCTGGCTCCTTAGACTGAGACTCAGGCTTGGGTGCAGACAAGGCTGGAGATACAGTCCGGTTCTCGTCTCCGACAGGCTCCTTTAATGTCTCCTTAAATGCAATATCTGGATTTGGCTTTATAAAGTTTAGAGTTTTGGGCCTCTCTGGCTTCTCCACAGGTGACGGTCTTGGCTGCGGTGAGTCCTTCTTAATAGTTTTCTTTTCTTTAACAGCCTCTAACTTTTCATTTAAGTTGCTTTTAACTTTGTTGCTTTTTATTATTTTGTAATTTGTGCTCTCCAATTTTGTGTCTGTGTTTGTTGATGGTTGTGCGGGCTCCTCTGATATGCTTTCTTTTAATGTACTTTCCTCCTCGTTCTTGTTCTCGTTAGTTAACTCCAAATCGCTGGGTGACTCTGCATTGTACTTAGCAAAGCAATTATCAATATTTATGACTGCAACTGGTGAGGACACCTTAGATGATTGCTTATCACTTTTTGTGTCAACAACATTTTGATTGGCATCTGTGTTCAATTTAGGATTCTCATCGTCATTGATAAGGGCATTAGAGCTCACTACAGCTGTTTGCGGGCCTTGGCAGGTGATAGCCTTTACAGCTGATGATTTAACAACCTCATGTTTAACTATTGGCTGATTACGGCACTTCACTGGTGGGTTGAGCTTGAGCTCGTGCAGCTGGCGTGCTGCGGCCGAGGAAGATGCATGATATGCGTGCGTTAGGGAGGCCTTGACTTCGCTGTGCAAATGTTTCTCGCAGGCTTGCTTATCATGACAGTACAGCTCGATCGTATTGGATACAACATGATCGGGAACTCCGGGAAATTTCTGTTTGAGCTCATGAAACAATTGCATAAGAGATATGTTAGTGCATGCACACGGGGAAGGGTTCGCGGTGCTTTCGGAGGGGGCAGACATCGCCGCCCATCCTCGCGTAGGAGCACCCTGCGCCGCGAACTGTGCCCCTCGCTTCGCCACTCGGTCCACACTCCCACTCACCGACAACTATTACAAAACATCTTCTATTCACGCCGCAATTTTATTGTCTTTTCTCTGTAATGACGTCACAATCCTTAAAATCACTTTCTCACACAGTTACGTATACATCCCCCGAGTCTCGCGCTCGCGACTGTTCATGACTTGTTAATCCCGACTGTACACATGTGACGAAAAAGAGCATATAACGAGACAAGGCTGAATTTTTATATCTTTTGTTATCATCGTACCAAAGCTATTTTTCGAACTGTTGCAACATACTGTGAAGATAATTTGTAACTAATTTGATTGGGCACTGTTCTTGTTGTGTTATTGATCTTAAAATAACACACTCAAAAACCACAAAGACACTAAACATTTACGAACCCAAAAATAAAATTACGAAAATCGCAAACTTGTCAATCCGATTCTTCCATTTTGCCTGTCTGTCTGTAGATCATTTTTGTTTTTCTTTTTACGACAATGTTGCTACTCTCATTTCAAATTCTATTTCAATTTTAGGTAAAAAACACCAATGATGTAGCATCATTTTATACTATTATGAACATCGAATAAAAAATTAAAACAGATGGTATTATATTGTTTAAAATTTTGTTAAACGCATAAACATCAAAAATTACCTTATTTATGGTAATACCCAATCATGTTTTTCTGAGTGTTGTGTGACCTATCAACGTGACATAAGATGGTCCCTTGGTGGATGACAATTTCTTGCATTATTCCACTTGCGTATTGTTTTTATTTTGTTTTTTGGGGCGAAAACTAGAAAATACCAAATAATGGTTGATGACCTGCGTAAATACTTGAATCATCTTCTTGAAAAGTAATAGTTATTGTTTTGCATGATTATTAAACATTTTTGTGATTTCATAATAAAAAGTTTGTTAATAATGTTTCAGAGTAAACGGTTTACATTGTATATTAATTACCGATCGCGATGGTGTCCCCGTAGTCAGATCTGTAACTGAAAGAGCACCGCAACTAGCACTCCGCCCTAATTTTATATCCACTTTCGGCATGGCGACAGATCAAGCGAGCAAACTTGGTCTGGGTCGAAACAAGACAATTATATCAATGTATTCCAGTTACCAGGTAATCATATAAACATACATTTATTTAAACATGTATATTCGTTATGAATGTGGAGGAGGCGCGGCAGGTCTGTAAGGATAGAGATATTTGGCACTCTGTGCTCTCTGCCTACCCCGTAAGGGACGGCAGTGAAGATATGTATGTATATTCGTAACACTGATTTAATGTAATATGATGCCTGTTTGACTGTTTCGTTGGTTGTGTTGGTTGCAAGTGCGACTGCCGATTGGGAGGTCCCGAGTTCGATTCCCGGGTCGTACACTACAAAAATTTTGTAATTATAAAATTTTCTGCTAGAAAATCTAATTAGAATTCTGGTTATGGGTGGGAGTCTGGATATGTGGCTGATGCATGGCAATAGACTCACCACCTATTCCATACTGGGAAGTAAACGTAACCGGTGAAACATGGGAGTGTTCTGCATTCCTCTGCCTACCTCTTTGGGGATTACAGGTGTGAAGTTACATTTATGATGCCTGTAATCCTGTTAGGCAGACGAGTATAGTAAACTCTCACATTTCACCAGTTATGTTTATGTCCCATAACATGGAATTGGTGGTAAGTCTATTGCTATCTAATGGGAAATTGAAAATGTTTAGCTAGGTACATTTTATTTTTAATATACCATTCATATAATATTGTTTAAGTTGTCTCAAGACAATTTTGAATTAGAAGAAATTGGTACAGTTTTCATAACTATGAGGTCATAAGCTGAAGGGTTCAATAAACAATATGATGTATAGTATAGGTAGTATGTATATTAGGTATAATATACATTCTACCTATATATTTTCATATAATATGATTTCAATCCCCCATATGACATAGGCATTCCCCACATACATATTTCTGTACTGTGAAATTTGTAATGATTTGTACAGTTCATAATTCGGATACCTTTGCATGTTGTGTCAATGTTAGTGTGTTCGAAATATTCTTAGTTTGTTTTTAATAAAGAATACATATTTCATCCATAACAGTTTTTTTTAATATTTGATTAAGGCTTACTTGCAATGAGAAAAGTTAAATGTGATGAATCATTTATATGTAACGTGTTATACGAGATCATAGAAACATGTTACATGAAAATACCCCTATACCATGTTTTCCTATAATGCTGCCCACCACCACCAAACCATCCTACCATGTTATAGGTGGGATTACTGTATATCTCATGTGCATAATTTTAAGAATATAGAGAAAATATGTAAAGAAAGCTGCTAATTCATCATATAGATATTTGGCTGAACATAAAAGTAGCCTGGAACTTTTCTGTCTGTGGACATAATGAATGATATGTGTTCCTTTTTTAATTGTAGGTAATACAGATGAATAAGCTGCCTCTGGTGATTACATTCATCGGCAGTGACAACTGCAACACTGGCCACATATTGTCCCTGGAGAGTCAAATTGAGCCCTTCTTGAAGGATTTGGCTGCCATAGTAGCGGACGCCCCATGAGTTCAAGAGAGCTCATGGGATCTGGAGGAGGTAGGACATGATGAGGAAATAAATACATTGAATTTTTGAGAAATCCATTAAAAATTATAATAGTGAATCTGTTGTTCTTGTTAACATGGGCATGTCCTGGAAACTATAAATACCAAATTTTGTTTCGAGCTAAATGTTGTAATGTGGTTGGCAACATGGGTACGTTTTCCCTCCTTTTGTTTAGAAATTTAAGAGAAAACAATTGAAGTTTCATGAACAGTAATGTTTTTTAAATGTTAATGGTTTTATTAAGCATGAGCAAGTCTCACATAGTGTATATTGACCATGATGATTTACTTTTGATTGATTGAGTCTTGGATATAAGGCATACCAAACAAAGCTTTGTTATGAGTGGTTTCTCAAAAGGGGTGTATAATGTAAACATAGCCCATTGTAACTGTATAATTATCGATAGTGTATAGATTTTTTATTGTATATTAATAAGGCTTATATGTATATCATTAAATGATTGTTTAAATTGTATTCTTATATTTAAAATATATGTGATAATTCACAATCTAACAAAAGGGAATCAGTTAAACAACATGCTGGTAAAGTGACTCCAATATTACTTAAAGGAGGTAGTTTTTTGAGTATGCATACTTTTTTATATATTGGAAAACAGAAAACTCAACATTCAAATGTATATTCAAGATATATTGTTTTATAATTACAATTCAATGAATTTTAGTCAAATATAACAATAATTCGATTTTGACGCTGTGTATGTTTTTTATGTTATGTACATGTCACAGATTTTCTTAAATTGCGGAAATTCTCAAGGGATGTTATGGCAACACTGGCGTGACGAGTGGTTTCCCGTTGAGCGCGTTGACTACGTTGTTGGCCGTGAGCACGGCCATGTCGTGGCGCGTGCGCACGGTCGCGCTGCCGATGTGCGGGAGTACGACTGGAAGTAGGAAAATGTTAAACAAATTTAAATGTGTCACAAGCACAGGTTCAATGGTTGGCTGTAAAAAATATTTATATGAGCATTGATTTGTGTGTCTATGTAGTTCATCAGTCGTCTGGTTACTGTAACATAATCTCAAGAGGTTAACCAAGATTTCAAGATATTACTATAATATACATAATTATATAAAAATACAGCCACATAGAGGGTTTAGGTATCTACAATCCTATATTTAATTTTTAACAATAGCAAATGACACTACTCTGTGTAGTCTGTGCGCACAAAATTCTTAAAAAGATTTAAGGGCATTCCTTTTCACGCATTAATGTATAGAATTTGGTGTATATGAAATACATACAGATATTTGGCAGTGTAAGCAGCTTGTGGTCCTGGGGCAGCGGCTCCGGAGTGGTCACGTCGAGGCCTGCGGCGTAAATCGTGCCGTTCTTCAGTGCGTTGTAGAGCGCGTCTTGATCTACGAGCTCTGAAATTGGAAAGTGGGATTTACTTGTATTGGAGTACATTAATAAGTTTAGCGGGCAATTTGTTCCAGTGATACACTTAACTGTGCGACCGGTTGTTGTGGGTACGATTTTCGTTCACGATAAACATTTCTGCACCGCCCCGTCCCACTCGGCGGCAGTGGCGAAAATAAATTATATTGTACTTGAATACCCAGAATCTCCCGACTAGATATTTTTGTATTTTGGACCTATAGGGTGACCGTAACCGTAACACAGAATCAATAGCTGCATTTAGACTAGATTTTATAATCTTCGCGCGCCCCGCTTCCATACTGCGGCCACGTGCGGCCAACGTCCATACTTGGTACCGAATGACACTCAAGCGAAGTACCTACGAAACTTGCCAAGCGAAATATCTTCTATTTATAGTTCTTGACATTTCGCAAACCCCCAAGTTGCGATACGAGTGTTCCGCATGGTGCACTCACCGCCGCGGCCCACGTTCACGAGCACGGCGTCCCGCTTCATGGCGGCCAGCGTCGAGGCGTTGATCATGTGCCGCGTCTCGTCGGTCAGCGGCGCCGCGAGCACCACGAAGTCGCTCTGCGAGAGCAGCTCGGCCAGCGTCACGAACTGCGCTCCCAGTGCCTTCGCTGAAACAATTGTTATCAATTTAATATATATACCTACATATTTTTTTATTTGTTCAATTCACGTAACAGGTGAAGCGTTTGAGTGTACTGCACTTCTCTGCCTACCTCATATATCTTTCTGACCTCATTTCCATGGTCAAAATGTTCATATACATAAATATACATGACCTGCCATTTCCGAGGTTTCACCATGTGTCGAATTTATATCAGATCGAGGAGATTACAACAAATTATGTTGAACAATATTCTTCTAAGAAACAACTTCTAAGAAAAATTTAATTACATATAATTAAAGGAAGAAGTGGTGTCTTATTTTTACCTTCACGTTTGTATGAGGCTGTCAATTATGTAATTCCATTAAGTAACACGCATATCGTACCTTCAGGCTTCTCCCTGTGCCCCGTGTACAGGAACTTGGCTACCTCGAAGCCGGCGAGGCGTTTGACCACGGTTTGTCCGATGCCCCCGAGGCCGACGATACCAACTGTGCTGTTCCGAATCTCCATGCCTAGAACTTTCTCGAAGCCGATTTCCCATTTTCCGCTATAGAAAAATCGTTCATTTAAAACAATAAACTTGTAGTTACATATATGCTTAGGTGTTGGAAAAAGCTGCGTTCTTCTCTGCGATCCTCAATCCGCATGCCCAGCGTGGGCATTATGGATGTTCCCTCGTAAGGGGAGGCCAACGCCCAGCAGTGGACTGCAATATGACGAACGAACAAACGAACAAAGTTTTGCTTTTGGGGGGGGGGGGGGCACTCGTTTTCGAAATTTTCAAAGCATTAGACAAAGCAAAGCAAAAATTAGCAAAGTTATGTTTACAATTAGCAATTAATTTCCTGCGCTCTAATTATCTCAGAATCATTTAACGAAAAGAGAATTTTTTATTAAATCTTAAATGCTATCGCCGTAGCAGCTATGATCAAACATATCTCGATGAGGTTGTACCAATTGAAATTCTGTATCAAACGCATTGGTAAGTTGTCAAGATTGCATCTCAATATCTGAAGGTTGCCTTAGTGGTAGATTTTATCAGCTTGTAAAAATGCTCCAATACGAGATAGGTGGCCACGATTCGTATTGTTTCCCAAGATTACATATCATTTCTTCACTTTATGGACCCAGCTTTATCCTATTACATCAATCGGATTATCTCCAGTCTCGTGCGCTTGTGGTATGAATGTTGCTCTGTGGTGATCATTATAAGTGTGGTAAAGTGAATTCGGGAGTCGTACGTTTATTTTCTGACGTAATGAAGGACCGTGGAAATTCCTTTATGTGATGTGGGCTTTGTACCCCATAAAATCTATATTCAACCCCGAATAAGACTAAAGTGTAGAACTAAATCTACTTTTTAGGACGACATTCGGACGCCTTGTATCTTTAAATCCAGACGTATTTACTCTTTTTTATTTCTAGGATAAAGAGATTCAGCGGTTTTGTTTTCTCGTGGGACCTTGACCTGCCTTGAGATATTTCTATCGAGGACAGTGAAAAAATCGCACGTTATATCAGCCGGATTGGTCAACAGCTGCCTCTTCGATTTACCGACGTACATCTAGCCCCTCACCTGCGCACCTGCGCCAGGTTCTCCGTAAACCGCCTGGCGGCGCCGAGCATGAGGCTCACGGCGACGTCGGCCACCGCCGCGCTCAGCACGCCGGGCGTGTTCGACAGCTTCACGCCGCGGGCTCTCAGCTCCGGCACGTTGCAATGGTTGTAGCCGGCCGACGCGGTCGCCACAATCTTTAGCTGGGGACCTGAACATTCGTATGTGCTATAGGGAAAGGATTACTCTTTTTCGGTAGTGACGTAAGAGCTGATCTTCCTTGTTGGTGTAAGTTTAAGGCAACCTATGAAGCTGTCGAGGAATCGATACGGAAGATATGTATGTTTTGTTGTCGAATCTAGAATCCGGTCTTTAATGTTACTGTACTTTTGTATGGTACAGATATAAAATGTCTAAAATAACGAAAAAAAAATGGTTATTTTCATTCCTAAATAGATCCAAATTCGAAGGAAATATGCTCAGCAGTTCGTGAGGCGTAAAACTCTTTAACCGTCAGCTAAGGAATATATGGAATAAAGACAAAATAAGCAAAACGTTTGCTAGTACTGGGAAAATTATGTAAGGTATTTATAGTAGTTTTAAACAACGCAAGAAGCAAATTAATTTCGATTTAAAACAATAACCACGGGATTTAGCCAAATAGGGTTTTCATTCCAGCTGTGTTCTACAGATTTGAAAGTAAGCATGACATATTAATATTTAATAAAAGTTTTATTTTTGTTTTCTGAGTGTTACACATTTTTATGTAGAATAAACTAGATAGACTCAGGTTTGTTTTATTACAAGTTGTTACTCAGCTAGGGCTTTATCAGTCCAGCAATTAAACTATAATCTTGCACGTAATTAATTTCCAATTACAATATTTACATAATTGTGTTAACACAGTGCCACAACCTAATTTATTCAATACAACGCGAATCAAAATGCAATTATGTTTTTTATACCTATATAATGTATATATTATGGCTACTTATACCGAATTGTGATTAGATCGCGAGTAATAATTAGAGGTCATTATTTATCTATTTAGTTTTTAGTACATGTAATTCTTCAAGACTGGAGAACTCGGCTACAATTATTGTTGAACGATAAAAAACTTTTGGCGGTAAAAATGTAAATCTTGGCGGGCACTAAAAGATAATAAAAAAACAGTTTAAATTTAGATTTTCCACTTTTTCAGTACCATCTAACGTTGAAATTTAAAAAAAAATGTATTTCTTGTAGGCAACATTAAGAGTTGATTGTAAATGGTAACCATGGTAACTCATAAAATGGCAACATTTTGTTCCCTCTCTGTCACGAAATATCAATGTGTGCAACAAACATCTGTTATAAAGTCTGAAATTGATTTATATTCTTCTTAACGCGTAAATTAAAAATTCATATCTACAACTAACCAAGGTGCAAATCAGTCTAAACCGTGTATGCAACTTACCAGCTCTGTCTAACAGCTCCTTGGTGATCTGGTGGTGGGACACCCACACGAGCGCTGAACATCCCGGAATGAGTTTCATTAGCTCCTCTTTATTCGCCTTGAGTCCTTCCTCGCCGAAGTTTGCAAATCTTGACTTGACCACTGTGAAACTAAGAAGCGGAAATTTATAAGGTAGTACGATTTCTTGTTCCTTTTTTAAAAACAGAAGGACTATATTAATTTTTAGAAAATACCTAAGATATAACGTAACTTCAGGCCTGTAAGATAAAAGTAAAGGCCTGTAAAAGATAAAGGAATGCAAAACACCCTCACGTTTCACCAGTTACGTCGTCCCACTATAGAATAGCTCGTGAGCTTATTGCCCTACACCGAGCGCATATCCAGACTCCGAATGATTATTGGAAAATTTAAATTAGAAAAATCTTGTATTGGTCAACCCGGAATCGAACTCGGGGCCTCACTATCGGCAGTCACACTTTCAACCAACACGACCAACGAGGCAGTCTAAGATAGAAACTTATGAATTAATTAAGCACTGCTAACAACTGCATTGTCTTTTGGCTATTTATAGTTGCACGCAAACATTGTGGGTTGAGACTTAAGTGTGCTTGGCTGGCGTGACAGACTATGACGTCGTCATTTTAATTGTAAAGTAAGATCCGTAACCAACAATGCAACGATAAAATGCTTAGTAACAGAGGTGATTGAAATTTACATTAATATAATATTTTTTCAGACACACGCTTATATATATTACACGATAAGGCTGATTTTTTTTTCTGTTCTATTAATGAAATTTATATACATATTTAGTGATTAACAATGTTACATTATCCAGGCTTTGTCGAAACGAAATGGAACTAAATACCTACGTAGTATTAATTAGGTTGTAAGTTTAATTCAACCATTTTCAAACGCATGGTAGTCATCGTATATTCAAGTTTTAAATAGCTGTGTAATTTACATAAACAATCACGATTGCTTTACGTTCATTGTTCAGCTATTATAAAAAAATTGGTACATGTCGGTCATATTTTCCTGTACTTTGTTTCATCCTGTTTATAAAATAAATTTTTATGCTGTCTGTACTATTAAGGCAATAAGTACCATTAATTAACATAATTTTATTAAAGTTATATATATAAATATCTATTGTTTACATTTCATAATCATCGCATTTACCGCAACGAATGGTTGATATTGCTGTTCAAAATGACGTGACCAAATAATAGTAATAATTGTGTTTAATAACAAAGCTGTAAATTAAATTCCCTTACAACTTTACCCTTGAAAATAATATCAAAAATATTACTTACAGAAACAATTTACTTTGTGTAACTTGTCTTGTGAATGTTAGGTAAATACGTACTCAAAAAAATACATGGAGAACAAGATCCAAAAACAAAAGAAGTACCTAATATAATAAAGCAATTAAAATAATATGATATATTAAAAAACCATGTAATAAAATAACATTGTAAAATATGTTTTATAGGTTAGGTTAATGTTATAAGAACCGGTCGTACATATTTATAGTTCATAAAATCATTGCATCAATAAGTATATCATTTAAGGTGAAGCCTTTGAACCATATCACTGTTTCATATTAGTAATATTTAACACACGTATAAAAATAATAAATTATTATAACATTTCATAAATTGTGTGCCAATGTAATCATCGTGTATTGACAATGAAATAAGTAATACATAAAAAAAAAACTAATAATGAATAATACGGCACTTACTTCTCCTCTAAAATATTTAGGCCGCTTGCTGGAAAGTCGTTTGAAGACACGAGCACTTTGAGATTTTTCGTCATCTTCGTCGAAGACGCGTCCTTACCGCGAAAGAAAACACACGCAAATGTCACGAACAACTGTAAATAGCGCATTGTTCGCGTAATTGTTTTAATCTTATCAAATTGTTTCAATCTTATCAAAAGTATATCGATAATTCCGTATGCACGTCTGTCACGAAACTGTATGGTAACTGTGTATGTTAACTTATTCACTACAAGGCCGAGCAGTAAGCGAGAGTGGTCTATGTCTGGCCATTGGCGGGATTTAAGTTGGTGCGCTATAAATAGGTCGCGATGTTACGGAATCGTTTGCTAGTGATAAAATCTGTAGTGTATACTCTATGGTTACTTATTAGTGTCCGAGGAAACTATATTTGCCGCCTTTTAATTTACGTTCTCATGTTAAATTCTTCCGTAGATATATGTTGTCACATTTAATTAATATTTTTTTTCGTCTACTTCTGCTATTAAAACTTTTTGTGGCTTAACATTATTATGTGGTCGGCGGTGTATTTTTTTTCTTTTTTTTTATCGATGTAAAGTTGCTAGCTGGCAGCTCTAACCCGACGAAGTCGAATGTATCTTACCAAACTGAATTTGATATTATTAACATTACTAACAACATGTCCGAATTTTCAGTATAAAACTATAGAATTCGTTTGAAATCATTTTATTCATAATTATTTTCAGATGGGTACGCACCAAAATAATACAAATTCCACGGCTATATATTTATTCATTTAAAATTAAGTTGTTTCAAACGTGGTTTATAAATGGAGGTAAATATACAATAACATTCAGCAAATTGGAAACTGCATCGGTTTGCCCTCTAGAGCTAGTAATATGTTGTTGGCCGATATGGTCGCCATGGCGTTCCTCGTCGCGATCGTCGCGCTGCCCATGTGTGGTATTATGACTGAAAAAAAAAACAAAAATAGACAATATTTTATGTAAGTATATAATTAAAAAAAAAACTGCTTAAATAGTTAAAACTTAAATTCATGAAATAGTAAGTCGACTTACATCAGTGATATTTTTTATTGGCAGTACGAGCCCTATCTCCTCGTCTCATCGCATTAGACGTGCCACGTTAACAAATGAGCGCGCTGAAGTAGTCTCATTATTGATAGAATATGACAATAGCACGAGGTGACGGGCAAAACTAATGAACTAATACGCGATCCACGACCCGCATGCCCAATGTGAGGATTGTGAACATAATGCCTAAGTGAAGACCTAGCCCAGCAGTGGACTGCATTAAGCTGATGATGATAAATGTGTCCAGGACCAAGAGTGAAAGTGCTATGAAATAAAAATCGAATGCTTATTCTTCTTCTACCCAGTGTGGTGAAAGGACCGGTCGCGATGTCCAGGGCGCGCCGGTCAGTGTATGTTCGTACTTAATGAGACATATTCGCCGCTCGGGGAGGCTTCTTTCATGCACCCCAATTTGGATGCTATGTAAACAAGACATCACGGTGACGTGTTTCCATTGCACTGTTATTCACTTACTCACCTAATCGCGCCCAAAGAAGTTTTACTTCAAAAATATATCTTGTTCTCAGACTATTTATAAAAGAACTCTTCACACCGATTTCGCGTAACCTTGCTATGCCTTGGGCGTTATAATAAATGGTAAAACCATGTCACTGACCACTAAAGTAGTTTTATTTAGTATGAGTGGCGTTAATATTAAGAAACTTAAAGAATGAGTTTTTTCAAAGAATCATGATGGCGAGTTAGCTGAACAGAAAGGTAAACTCACATTTTTCTGATTCTGGAGCGTTAAACAATGAATTGGCATCAAAGTAATTGGCCAGTTGCTTAAATCAACTACAAGATGTTAATATTGACATGGATAATAAAAAAAATGTGGGTAGCATATCACGCCGGTAATCCCCGATGAGGCAGTCAATTGTATAAATACTTACAACAGTTAGGTAAAGATATGAGCGGGTGGTCCGGCGGCAGCGGCTCGGGCGCCGCCACGTCCAAGCCCGCTGCGAAGATTTGGCCCTCCCTCAGCGCCACGTACAACGCCTCCTGGTCGACCAGCCCTGGGTGCGCGGGTAAATTATGGTATAGTATTCGCATTACCAATAGATAATATCAAAATTGATATAAATATCTCTGCAAGTGGAATTAAATGGAGAATAAAAAAAATATACGCACAAGTACAGATTTTCTTAGTGAATTATATATGACGCATTGAAAGGGTGAAATATGACACGAGAGGTACGTTCTTTGAGAATATTCCCTTTTTTAACCATTTTAACCAAAAGAAATAAAAAGACCTCTTTATAAAATTAAATAATCTGAGCCCATAAAATCTTTATCATACGTATGTAATATCTTTAGAAATGTATCAATAGATTGGTGAAATTAAAATAAAAGTAACTAAGAGTATTGAGCCTCTCTCCTGTGTCGCCGCAAGTAGGGTACTTCTTTACTTTGGGACAATGTAGTAAGGTTACAAAAAGGTAAGTATCAAGTGCATGTACGCTACCGCCTCGTCCGATATTGACCAGCACGGAGGTGGTCTTCATGGTGGTCAAGGTGTGCGAGTTGATCATGTGCTTGGTGTCCGCAGTCAGCGGGCAGCACAGGATCACGTAATCGCTCTCCCGTAGCAGTTGCTCTTGGGTCACCCTCTCCACGTTTAAGGTTTTGGCTGAAATAGAAAGTCACATGTAACAAATTGTTCTACTGTCAATAAACTCTAATCGGAAAACATGAAATTATTGGTTTGTTATGGAAATATAAGTTTATCTATGATAATAAAAATTATTTAGGAAAAATAACTATTTAATATTTAGGTACTTAAGAAATGTACAATATACTGACTGACAATAAGCTATAAAAATATGAATTGTTGCTCACCATCGTCCCACTGTTGGACATGGAACTCGTCTTCGTTAATTTCTACAAATGTGGCGGGCACCACGTCATTTACTCTTTTCCACTTTATTTTTATTTTCTTGTCATTCAGCCGAATGTTATTTATCCACGTTAGTACGTAGCATGCAGTAGTTACATTTGGCGGGAAGTTACTTACCTTCAGGCTTGTCGCTCCTGCCGCAGTAGAGGAACCTGGCCACGTCGAAGCCTCTCAAGCGCCGCACCACCGCCCGCCCGACGCCCCCGAGCCCCACGATCCCCACGGTGCTGCCTGCTACGTCCTGACCCAGCTTCCACTGCACCCCATACTTCCAATTTCCACTGGAAAACGAAATTACATAGTAATCTATACAAATATAACGGTCTCATTAGTCGTGTTGGTTGCGGGTGCGACTGCCGACC